>LOEQ01007833.1:14514-33097 GCA_001685075.1 Bramus lutescens | reverse complement strand
GAAAGAAAGAAAGAAAGAAAGAAAGAAAGAAAGAAAGAAAGAAAGAAACCATACCATCCTGGGTGTGTCTTGGGCAGTACTAAAGTTGACTGCACAACTTATTCCTCAAGCTATCAGGTAAGAGCATATAAATACAAACTTCCCACATGACAGTAGAAACTGCAATTGCCTCCACAATGACAAACATAAAGTCACCATAGTAAAGAAACTTTAGTTATTATCCACACAATCCCGGTGATAATATTGGAGGTGAAGACTCTCCTATAAGTGTGTGATTATTATATTTAATCCCTTCCCAAGACAGATAAATGGAACAAAAAAAAAACAATTCTGAAAACATGGAAGAGCCACAATGTGTTCACCAGAGAGCTTAATAGGTAACTGGAGATTACCACTAAAGATAGCATGAGATTTAATATAATGGGAGTTTGTTTAAAAACAGCAAACCAAAGAGGCTCACTTCAGAAGGAATATTAAATCTTAATAGTTGTATAACTGTCTGTCCTATGCCTTCCAGATTAAACAGTCTAAATAAGTTCCCCACTTAAAACACATCACATGATTTGAGTTTGGCTAGCAAAGTACACACATACACACAAATAGAACATACAAGAAGAAGTAGTTTGCCCACAATTTTGTTTTATAAATAGCCATCCAGGAATCACTTTGTGTTGAGAATCTATGAGTAAATTAAAGATTTTCAGGTAGGAAATTATATAAGATTGAAGAGGTACCTTTGAAACAAGAGATCACCAAATCAGCACTTTTTGTCTATACTTTTGACTTTGGTGTATCTGTCAATAATCACATTGGTTTAATACATTAATGGTCCTTTTTAGTTGAATCTTCAACTTCTCATTACAGTCAGGCTTCCTCTATCTTTCTGCTTTCATGGCTCATTGTTATCTTCAATTGACTTGTTTTATATATATATATCTCTGTATCAATAACCAAGGTATTAGAGTTCTCAGAGACATCTCAATATCGATAACCACACCCTGTTATCCTGTCAGCAAATGGGTTCTATTGACCTAATCCTTACATTGTGCATTGTTCTCTTGCTATCTTCCACTACAACTACATCCATGTATGATACGTGGTATTTGTCCAGTGACTGTTTTTTCTAACTTTAGAATCTCTCTGATTGAACAATACTGTCGAATAACTCCAGACTGTACTTTCAAAATGTTATTCAACAAAGTTCAAAGATTATAGACAATACTTAAGTCAGTTCCAATGTCACAAGCTCATAGTAAATCAGTCGAAGACATGGTACCAAGCAGTGTGATACTGTATCCTATTTCTGCTTCTTCCCTGTGTTTCTGTTTGAATTCGTGTGATAGTAGTTTTGGTCACAGTCCCCACCATCTTGAAATTTTATTCCTATCATTTCAAAGTGGAGCCACAATTTCCTGCTACACACAGTGCCCTGATTAGACCCAAGGAAACAACAAGCCTAAATATTTTGACATTCTAGAAACAATCTTTATGATATACATAGAAAGCAGTCATAAGTAACAATGAAGCATTTTATATCAAAACATTGCTTTATTCTATTCATTAATAAATTTATCCTTTTATTTTTATTAATTCATGAAGAATTTCAGTTATCGTGAAGGCAGTTATAAAACCATGACCTAGTCTTCCCTGACTCTAATTTGCTTTGTACAGTATTGCCAAATTAATGTCCATAAATAGAGTCACAAGAACTTAGGGCCATTTATAATATTGAACTTCAGTAAATATTTATATGTGTTACTCTTTCTGCCAAGTTTATGTACATTTTTATTCGAAAGAAAGCCACAGAACAAAACAAAACAAAATTCCAAGATTTCAAACTCCTTCAGCATTCCCATCTCTACAATGTAGATTTGCAAATCATTTGAAGCTTCTCTCCTTAACACTCCCTTTTTGTTATCTTGTTCTCATGAGGTTTTACTCTATTACTTCTATTATTTTCTGTAAAAATGGAACATTTTGCCTTTGTGGTGTGTGTGTGTGTGTATGTGTGTGTAGTCAAAAGTTTTCTACAGACTTTCTTGATGAATAACTTGCCATCTTAATTTGCTGCAGAGTCTCTTCCTGAACTGAAGAGTTCCATTGTGGCTGGCATGGCTGTCCAGCAAACCCTAGAATCTGCAGAGGAAGTTGCAAAAAAAAATCCCCCACACCCCTCTTTTTACACAGGTGCTAATGATCTGAGCTTAGCTCCATCTCTTCAACTCCAAATGTAAATCTTAATTTGTGGGACTCAAAGACAAGCACTTAGACATTTGACCCAAGTATTGCTTCCAGTGATGAGGAAACTGCTACTGCTCAGAACAGCCCCAGAATTTGAACGACTAAAGAAGAATTAGATAAGGTCATACTGCACTCCATTCAGTTACTTAAATAGTTCTCTTGGTAGGCAATTTAAAACTGTCCTTTTGCACTGTCCTATAGACTCACTATAATAAAGCAGATGGAAGAGGTGATATTTCTTCCATTTTGACAAGTATGAAGAATGGATGTAGCTGTTATGCCCAGGTAATAACAGAGCCATTCCTGAGAGGAGATGGATGGGGAGAGTATGGCTGACTACATTCTGACTATAGTTTGGATATATTTCATTTATATTGAAAATAGATTCTTCTCCCCTCCAATATATCCCAACCAAGGTTTCTCCTCTCTCCAGTTGCCTCAGCCGTTCTAGATCCACTCTCCAACAGATCCACCCATATCTATTTCCTCTTAAGTAAAGAGCAGGCCTCTAGGAGAGGAAAGCTAAAGAGATCAAAACACGATACAGTAAGACAAGACAAAAGTCCTTGTTTGCATAATTTTATTCTGGCCAATTTTCATGGTAGTTCTTTCTGATATCTAATAGAAGTTTGTGGTTGCTGTCTTTTGTTTTTTGACTTCTCTGGATGAAATGTTGTTTCCTTTTCTTTTTTACATACTTTTTACTTTATTTCATGCAATGTATTTTCTTCAGATTTTTTTCTCCTCCCTCAATTTCTGCCAGATACAGCCCCAACCATCTAATTTCATTCTCTCTCTCTCTCTCTCTCTCTCTCTCTCTCCCCTCTTGTCTCAAAAAACAGGAAATCAAAACAAAACAAAAAAGGACATAAAGTACACACATACACACACAAAACAATAGCAGCAAAACAAAGTTTTGGCGTCCATTTTGTCTTTGCCAGCTCCTCCTCCTGGGAATGTGGTCTGTCCTAGTGTGATTATTACCATACACAGTGACATGGCATTGAAGGGATTTTTCCTTTCCAAGCAGGTACTAATTGAAAATAACTTCCTGGTCACAGGGTGAGACTTTGGGTTTACCTACAAAGTCTTAGTGCTGGGCCTTAAGCCTGCTGTTAGACTCTCTGTGAGTTCAAATCAGGATTAGCCCTGTTACAACTGGAAGACGCTGTTTTCTTGGAATCATCCACCAATTCTAGCTCACAGTCTTTCTCTCTTCTTTTTCTGCCTTGATTCCTAAGCTTTGAGGACAGAGATTGGAAAAGAAAATCCCATTTAGGGCTGAGTAAAATATTGCTTGTTTATAAAATTTTTACTTTATCAATGATTGCATAAAACAGCTTCCTATTTAATATTAGATGAAACAAACATATAATAATTTTCTTGTTTGCGTGTTATCTTGAATTAGCCATAAATTATAGAATGTGTCAGCTGAGGCAAAGTTATTCTACTTTCTGTCACATAAACCTTTAATCATTTAGAGAATAAACTGCTAACTACTATTATTCAGGATAATGCTTCTGTTCACAGCTCTGAAAAAACGATTCAACAATGCAGTGCATTTTATTAAACAAGTAATGTACTCTTTTTCAGTAAACTTCTTTTCAGAGATTTTATTACGTTTGCCAGTTGGAATGATTCTGAATCCTCATAACAAAGTCCCAGACTCAAAATGACTAAGACAATGAAGACCATGAATTATCTAGTGTTTAGGAAGCTCTGACTCATGATGGACATCAAGGTAGTTGAATTATTGTTATAGCAATGTTTTCAACATTCCCTCTCCTTTTTTTTATTTTTGCTCTCTCCTGTCATCATAAATATGTCTGTCATTTGAGATGGATACAACATTTACAAGCCTTAAATTCAGAAAGAATAAATGGAGAAAAACAACAAAATAATTTCTTCTTTTATTTTGCTTTTAACTATCAGGAAAGTTCCAGAAGCCAGCAAGTAGGCTTTGTCTCCTCCTAACATGCTTCTTTGATGATGTAGCAGGCAGAACCCTTTTCTGGATATGTGAGGCCACTCCCATTGCTGAGACAGGAGACATTTCAAGGACTTATATTATCATACGTGATATTGTCAACAAGTAGGGACCAGGGTAATCAACTCCATGGCTCTGCTGATGTTATCATGAAACTCTTTTATTAAAAAGTTTTATAACTGTCCCCTCATTTTCCTTAACCTTAATGTATGTTTTGATTCAACATATTCCTGTGCAGAAATTATATGTTTGAGAAGAACATCCAAGCATATCAGAAAGACACAGAGAGGAAGAGATGGGGTAGAATCAACTCCTATTGTTCTAGGTATTTTTGGGGTTTAGAATGAATTTAACTGCACTTAAAGTATCACAAGCAATGCAGCCGGTCATACGACCACTTCTTCACATGCAGAAGGTTGGTTCTTCTAGCAAAAGTAAACACAGTATCGGAAGAAATCAACAAAATTGAAGTGGGAGTAATTCGAGTTAGAGAGGTCATTCTTTGCAAACATGCTGGTATTTTCCATGGGAACAATTCTGTTCCACTGAAGAGTCACCAAGTCTGACATATAACCAACCATCCTCTCCCTTTATGTATCCACATATGTGCTCAGCATTTTCAAAGTCTTTTTATTGATATAAGAACAAACTAGAAATGATGTGATCATAATAAGTTTTCCACGATCGATCTCAATGTGCCTTCTTCTACATTTGGTATCATACATGAAATTTATTCTTCATATTCTCTGGGCCCCTTTCTTCACTCCTTTTCATCATGGTGAAATTATATTGATATTTGAGATGGGTTTTGTAGTGATTTTCTCAAAATTGTTCTCTGCAGTCAAGACGACATGACATTAAATTATACTTTTATCATGCTTAGAGAGTTACAATGTTGTCCTTCAAAACTGTTATCTCTGAGTTATTTTTATGCATACTTTTTTATCAGTGTCTACCATTTGCTGCCTAATGCCAAGAGAACTTAAGCCTAAGGGAATCAAAGATGACAATCAAAATTCAGCTTTGTATAGCTGTTCAAAATCTGACTTTATTTTATTCAAACCCACTAAATAATATGCAGAGTTTGAGTCAAATTACATCCCTAAGTAGAAATTGGTTTGTACAGGGGATTTGATTTAGATTAACTTTCAGAATTAAATTTAATTAATTTATCAATTATTTTATTTAAAAACAGAGCTTTGAGCATATATACTTTTAAATTCAGATCTATAGGTTCTCCTGTTTTAAATTTAAACAAGAATTTAAGACTAGTGTTAGAACTTTGATTTTTGACAGCTCTATGTGTGTCTTTTTTGTCAAAAGACCTTGAATGTACATCCTTCAAGGGCACTGTTTTCTTTCCACACCTGAGTTTACTACATCATTTGCTCTTTTAAGTTGTTTCAGGACTTCTTAGATGGTTTACAAACATTTTACTGAACAATTTATAATTCCAGTTGGCTTGAGGTGCCTTCTACAGAAGCCCAAAGTATAAGTTTCAGTTTCTTTATTGGTTTGTTTTTATTAAAGATATCAGAGACATCTTTGAATCTTTTAGTATGCTTCCTTTCAATTGTTAGTATCATAATTGGTGATAATAATGCTAATGAATGATCGGTAGTTAAAATACAGCCAATATTTTTAAACTTTACTCTGTAAATTTGTTTGTGTGCATGCCTGTTAATCTATGCTTCTACCCATATACGTATCTGTATATATTCAAACACTTAACATAGGCACTGATTGCATAGTATAGTCTGGAGACTGTGTCAAGTTTACTCAGTCTTTATACACTTATAAAATACCAGTTATCATTCTACATCATCTCCAGATAAGAGATATGACTTCAAAGAAAACAGATGAGGTATCACTAAAATGTTATTTTAGAGATGGATATATAGCATCTAGATTAATATATTTCTGAAATTCTAAACACTAAGATGATGATTGGTTTAATGTGGGAAAGCATGGTATTTTTGACAGAGAATAACTGAGATAAGAAAATTAATTACTCATTGATGAAATCAGAAAAAAAATAATCAGAGAGATATGAGTTTCAACAAAATGATTAGGGAAAATTACATTTAAAAATTTGAGCAAAAATCATTTATTGAAAAATAAACTTAATTATTTAACGATGCAAGAATCAGGTCTAGTTTTATGTAGCTAGAAAAGTTTATTGACTTGAACATATTCCTTTAGTCCAATAATTGCTGATGTTGGATTATTTTTATTTTCTTTTTCGTGACAACATGCAAAGGAAATTCTTTATTAATATTGCTTACTAAATATAGAACTATTCTTTCTGCTCCAGAAAGAATCCTGTCCTAGAACACACAGATTGATTGGTAAATTTTGCTTGAATTAATATCTTGAATGCCTATGTTATTTTAGAATTTATCAATGAAATCTAATGTACCTACCTTGTTTACTCCTCTTAAGGAAAAGTAGTGAGATCAAGGTCATAATGAAGGAAGAAGGCTTACAGTCATATTTGTAAGCCAGTATTTTGGAAAACATAGATAAATTACCTAGCACTTCTTCTTTGCTGTTTTTGATCTGTAAATTATGGTCTGATAGAATCCCTTGGAATTATAGGGAGAACAAAAGGACACCATTTATGGACAGCATCTCAGGCATGACACTATTCTCAGCATATCAAATAGTATCACTTTTATTTGAGTCCAACAATGGAGTGACCATAAATGTTCCTTGTAACTGAAAGAAACTCCATAAGCAAAGAATTGAATTGTGTGTTGCCAAATATTCAAAGATAATTATTGGGTTGTGGCATGAAACATTTTGCTAAGAAGTTCCCTTAATTTTTTTTAATTTGTGACATATTTTGAGTAGTGAATTGAATTGCTTTAAAACCACCAGACTCTTCTGCAATTGTTCAGAGTTATAAGCATTTTCTGCCCAGAAATATCCTCTCCTCCTGGGATACCAGATATGAAATAAGTCAGCACATTTATTATCTCCAGGGAGACAAGTGTTCCTTGTCCTTCTGTGGAAGAACGAATGTTTTTATTTGACACACGAATTTTTTGGAGACAAAGAACTATTCCCTTTTCTATACACTAGGTATAGGGTGAAGGAAGATAAATGGAGGAATAAGTACACTCCAGGAATAAGTACAGTCAGAAAAAAAAAAGGGTCACTTCCATTTCCAAGCTTAAGGAAGCTATCAAGTCCACAATGAATAATTATATATTAAATGAAATGTGCAATTACTAACAGTACTGTCTCGCTTTTAGCAATTTAATTGTCTACTAGAAGACTATCCAAAGACACTGCATTATACTTTCTAGTTTTTACCTCTTTTCCTAGTGAAGCTTTTATAATGATTTACATTAGTAATAGGCTTTCTCCAGTTCATTTCATTTAATCACTCTCAATTTAGTCTTCCTTTGATGGAAAGCAATTAAAGAGAGTATGGGATACTCCTACCCCAAAGCAGAAGCCTTACTTCTACAGAAACAGGCACATTACAGTACACACCTCTCTCGGAATTCCGGGGTGTAAGGTGGGAAACACAGATTAGAGTGCCAGTTTAAGTCAGGAAAACAGTTCTGTCGAATGCCTGACATACAGAAGTTCTTTTTTGTTATTAAAAATTTCCACCTCCTCTCCTCCTCCCACTTCCCTCCCATCCCCCCCAATTCCCCTCCCCTCACTCTCCAATCCAGAGATCAATCCGGGTTCCTTGCCCCATACAGAAGTTCTTAAGAAAGATGGTGCAAGTACTGTGCAGTGAAAAATAGTTAAAATGAGGAAGAGGAGATATAAAAATACAGTGAAGCAGAACAATTTTCCCTAGAAAATAGCTTTGAAGAACTTAGATAAGTCTACTAAGAACTCCTTTTGTTGATAATAAAAACAACTCATTAGATTTTCTTGAGAAAGTAAAGCAAGTCTTATTTTTTTTAAATTTCAATTTATAAGCAAGTTTACATATGTTATAATAATATAATTCCCTAGACATATAAGGATAGCTTTCATGGGACTAGAGTAATGACGCAATGGCTAATAGAGTTTCCTGATCTTCCCAAGAATCTGTTCTTTCCAGCATCTATGTCAGGTAGCTCACGGCTAACTATAATGCCAGCCTTAGGGGATCATCTGTCTCAGGTATCCAGAGGCACCTGCAATTACATACGTATTCCTATATGCAGATACACACACACACAAATAATATATAATAAATATTTTAATAATTTAATTTTACTGTATTTTAAATAATGATTATGGCTTAATTCTTGATAATATGATGTGTTATAATAAAAATTGTTTTACTTTAAAAATGATTTGCAAAATTTAATATATGTATATGCATTAAGCTAAAATATATTATATAATGTGTTTTAAAGTATGTTTATATCCAAGTCATAGATCGTTGGTTAGATGATATAGAAGCTAAATAATGAGGTATTTTAACTGTGATATACTTTCTTTCATAAAAATATGATTTCTTTGGATTTTATATTATTAATGAACTGATTTAGTCAGCATGTGACACACACAGAAGAAGGGAATATGTTTACTAAATTACTAAAGGTTTTATTCATGCCCTAGATCACAGCAACTGCACCGATTTGCCTCCTGTATCACATTTAAGGATGTATTGCTGAATACAATGTCTTGTGATTGTACAGAATTACTTCCTATCCATTTCATAAAAGAGCCATGGAATAGGAAATACGAATCTTGCACGTTTCCTGAGTCAGAGAAACATTTTCCATTCCCTTCTTCAGAAATAAGGATATAAGATATAGGGAGAGCTTACACTCTCTGACTGATGAACAGTCTTCTAGGATAACAGGAGAGAGCGTCCTCCTCAGGAATCTGCTTCATTATCCTTCATTCTTCTAAATAACCTATGCTTCTGGAGGAAAAATTATGAGTGCTCACTTCTGAATCAATGTCTAAAAGTTTATATAGTATATGTTGTGTATACATATATTTATTTGAATTCCAAGTTAGCATCTCCCCATATCTGTCTCTGAACCCCTGGATAGTTGAGATAAGAACACAATACAAGACAGTGAAGCCAAGGCAGATAGAAAATGGGCACCTCAGCCTGTCCAACAGTCCCAAAGCCTGATGACAAGTTAAGTTGAGCCTGATGCAGTCACTAGACCGTATAGTGGCTTAGTTATATAAAATATCTTAATGATGTTAAGTGAATATCCTTCTTTCAACTACAGTCAGTAAGTTGGAACTAACTGTAGCCTTACTGTATATCAAATACAGTGTTGGAAATTATGAGCAACAGGAAGTGAAAAAACCCTATTTTTCCTAAACACAGAATTAAATGTGTAACAGACACAGCAGAAGTTAAAGTTTGCTAGCTACCCAATAAAATTCACAAACGATCAAAAATCTATTTATGATAACCAAAGTCCTGTGATCCTCTAATAAAATAAAGATTGAAAAGTCAGACTATTGGGCTGGTTCAATGGGTAAATACTGTGCTAAGTCTCCTGTACACCTGTAATGGCATGATGGAACAATAACTCCCACTGAATACTCCACATGTGACATGGTAGGTGTCAAAACATGAATACACATGCAAAATGAATACAAACGTAAAAACAAATATGGATATTGTTGTTCTTTTCATTTCTGTGAAGAAAACACTGAATAGAAAGAAATCTAAAATAGGAAAATATGTTTCTGCTTATTATTGAAGATTTTTCAGTCAGCATTTGTTCTCATGCGCTTGGACAAAATATCATGGTGGCTGGAGTACACTGGAGTGTGTGGTCTTTGCCCTGAGCAGCACAGGAACAAAGAGCAAGGAAGGAACCAAGGACCAAGAATGCCTTCTAAAGTCATGGCCCGATGACCTTTCCTCTAAGTAGGCCATCATCTCCTAAAATTCCCATAGATTTCCAAAAGAGCCACCATCTGGGATCTAAGCGCACAACTTGACCTTGGAGGAAGCTTTTGTATTCAAACCCCAAAGGCACAAATCCTCATACAGTACTTTGTACAACTCCTTATTTTAATATCTAATAAGTTATAGTTTCTTTTCTGCACCTTTGTAAAGATGAAATATCCAGTAATATTTTGGTTTTCTCCTTTTATTGTCAAATTTGAATATGTTAAAAACCATTTTACATAATTGAACTATAAACAAGTGGTGGGGCAAAGAAATCAAATGAAATTAAGACAAAGAAATAATGAGATTTGAGGTATAGAGAAATAAAAGAAAGGCTGCGTGTTACAAGAGATGCAGATACTTATTAGGTAGATAGATTAGATCAATGATGGATGGATGATAAAAAGATAGATAAATGACAGATAAATAGACAGATAATATAATAATGTATATAGGCAGCTAAATAATTGACAGATATAGATGATTTTGGTAAAGACATAAATGACAGAACCAGTTAGAAATAATTGGAAAATGCTTGGTTGTGAAATCCTTGTATGTGTTAAGTTTTCGTGGCCTATTTTTATTGAAACTTTCCTTGTTCTAATTTTGGTAGTGAAGCAGAATAATGAAATGGTTGGTCTTTGTTGTTACAATTGTAATTCAGATGCCTGGAAGAGTCATACAAATTTTACCCATTTCTGCTAACTGCTAATAAATATTGCAGAGCCCCCATCGTATCCCACAGTAACCCAAATCATTTCCACTCGTCTCTAATCCAAATACTACTCCCTTTTTAGTGCTCGTATTTTGAACTTCTATTTATTCTATAACAGCATTGATGTGCTTGAATGTATATTATATTTTGATACAAATCATTTTTTCTGCTTTTATCTTCAATACACTAAGTGGAATCTAGTTTCTAATTCTGTTAAAAGCTCCCTGGGTATTTCAGGTAAAATATTTGACTACATATGGCTGTATGAAGTGTTATTTAGTAAAAATTATAAATATATAATGAAAGTTTGTGTAAACTTTAGGGACAGTAGAGGCATTAAAAACTATTTTATAAAAGTTAATGTTAGTTCTGCTAGAATAATATATGTAGGAGACAAAAATAATGAATGTGAGAGATAAAAGGCCTTGTGAAGTGTTCAAAGCTTGATATAAGTGTTCATATATCACCAAAATTAATGAATTTTTGATAAAGTAATCAAAGTTGCTATCATGGGTAATATACAAATTATACCCTGTATACTTAAGGCATATGGAGTCAAAGTTATTGTTTGATCTTTAGCACAGAGACCCATTTCTGTATGTATATAAGCCTCTGACGAGGGGCTTAAGAAACACAAAGTGTGCAGATGTCTTACACTTGCAAAATCCACTTTCTAGGTTTTCTTTTCTTTCATGTTCCCAAAAGGTCTATCAAGCTTGAGAAGAAGGAGTGTGCATAATTTGCAGCACCCTAGACTGCAGTACACTATACCAAACTAATCATAGATATTTATAGCCTGCATAAACTCTGTTTGCCCATCCATGGCAAGTATTTAATAAAGCTAGTTCATCTGGAAAGGAAGTTAAATTAAATAATCCAAAATGAATGTGATGCATAGTCACAAAAATGTGGTGTTTAGATTGAGCTTACAAAGAGGGAGTCAGGCCTCAGCAAAGACATGCTAGAATCCACACTTGCTTTCTCCTGGAGGCATCAGGCCTTTTTCATGTCTTTTGTATCCGTTCTTTTTAACCAGTGTGTCTTGGTTCATTGTTATCAAATCCTCTGAAACTCAAAATATCCATATTATATGCTGCACAGATATAATAAAACTTATTCTCCGGATCCCACGTACAACACCAAAAAGCACATAATAGAATTCAAAATAAAATTCTTTAGGTTGATTTTATAGCAGACATAATTTAAGTGAGGAAAAGATAGAGCTAGAAGAAAGACAACATAGTAAATAGTGTATTTTAATCTTCAAAACTTGCTAAACTTTTAAAAATTGAAGAATAATTGTACTTTCATGAATGGCGACAAAAAAATCTTCGTGGTTCGTTTAGTTTAAGTACAGTTTCTCTTACTATACAAATCAAAGAAAATTATGTAGTAGTGAAGAGTTATCATTGACAGAGAAATACTTTATTTTGTCTTCCGATTTTTTCTTTTGATCATTAGACTTTTAGTTTGTGATATAGCAGAGGGACTCAAAAATAGACAAACACCAAAACATTAATAAAATGTTCACACCTAAAAATACTAAGAACAATGTTATTTGGGTAATTGTTTAGTAACAAAACCTTTAAATTTGATTAAATAGTAAATGATAATAGTATTTTCTTTTTGTTTAAATAAGTTTATATATGGAAAGATAAAATAATAGTGATATTCACTTATGTATGGTGCTTCAATTAAAAAAATACTTTTTAAACTTTCAGGTTTATTTATAGTTGTGTGTGTGTTGCTCGGATGCGTGTATATGTACCACATATGTGCCTGAAGTCAGAAAAAAAATCATCAGAGTCCCTGGAAATATAATTAAGAATGGTTTTGAACCACTATATAGATACTATGAATTTAATCCAGGTTTATTTCAACAGCATCCATCGCTCTTAGATGCTAAACAATCATCCCATCCAAGAAAAACATTTTTGCACAATTGTGCACTTGTGTGCATGTACGCTTGTATGTTTGTGTATGTGTGCTGTGTGTGTGTTTGCATGTTTGAATACATAAATTAATGTGATCTTCCTCCGTCTTTCTCTACTTTACTTGAGGAGGAAGAATATCTCTCCAAAGCTGAGTATTGTCAATTCTGACTAAATTTTTCACCAGCTTGCCTTCTCAGCCACTCTCTCTTCAGTGCCGGGATTTAGGCAGTATGTGAAGTCAGTCTGACTTCTACATTGGCTGTGCAGATCCAAATTTACACCAGTTGCTTTATTCACAGCATCGCCTCTCCCGACAAAAACATTTGAATTCTGAAACACAGCAATCCCACAGATTCTAGACAAGATGCTCAAAATGTGACGAAATCAATTTTGTAACCAGCATATCATCCTTACCTCTTCCTCACTACAGCCACAGACTGTAGTTTCTACCTGTATATTAAGGATGGAGAAGCAGTGCTGATGGACAGACTTTCTGAGAAGAGCAAAGAGATAGACAATTTCTGTTCTTTCCCCCCTTCATTTTCATATGAGATTTGATCCATATGATGCACAATTTCAAAATTACCTTACTTCTTAGTTATTCTCCTTTAGCTGTTATCTCTTTTATTATCTACATCACACATCAGGGGAAATGACCAAAGTCACACAAAATTTCTCTTCTTTTTACTGTAAAAGGCAGAAGTTGGAAAGTGCAAAGTTACTTTTGTGTTTGTCTCTAAGGTTGAAGCAGTAGCTCTGACTGCTCTCTAAGCTGGTTACTTTGAAGTGACTACAAATCTCTAGTATCAATAAATGGATTCCTAGGCAGACAAATGGTATCCTGCACAGAGTGGGGAGACTCCACCTGTTTCTTCTAGTGATTGATCAGTCACTGGAAAGCAAATTTCCAAGAATCCAAGAAATAACTGTAGGATATTTTTTAGGAGAACCTGCTTCCTGATAATGTAGTAGGCTTAGCAATTATAGAAGGCATTAATACACAAAATGACTCTGAAAAGGCATGGAAATTCTGGTTGTAACAGAGAGACAATAGGCTGTTGGGCATTTGTTTGGCTATTGTTAAAGTTTTACCCATCAACAGGCAACTCAAAAGACAGTGATAGATATAGCGAACATGTGCTCAGTATCCCTGAAATAAGACAAAAATTCAAATTATCCTTACCATCACTTTGTTTAGTTTTTCTATTCATCTGTTTAGATTTTTTATTGTTGTTCCAAGAGCAGGCAAAGGAGCCAGGAATAAACATCTTCCCACTGATAGGAGTTCCACAAAACACCGAACTAACAACCATGAAACACATGCAGAGGATCTGGTACAAGCCATGCAGGCTCCATACTTGCTGCTCTGGTCTCTGTGAGCCCATGTGAGCCCTGCTGAGCTGATTTAGTAGGCTATGTTCCCTGGGGTCCAGCATCTCTGACTCCTGCAGTCTTCTCTCCCGCTCTTCTGCAAGGGTCCCCAATTTCCTAGGGGAGAGATCCAATGGAGATTTTCAGTTTTTTTCTCTCTACATAATGTCTGACTGTGGGTCTCTGCACCCACACCCATCTGGTGTGGGAGGAAGCCCCCGTGAGGATGACTACACAGGGCACACTAAGTATTTGGACCATCCCATCTCTGGTTCTAGCCATCAGGCAGTGTATGACATGGGCTCTATCTCATGGCTTCTGCCTAAGCATAAACCACTTCTTGGTCACTCCAAAGGGACTAGAACATAGGGGTGAAGGCTCCATGCAGGCACCAGGCCTGCCTCCCTACATTCAATAAACTGTGTGGATGTTGTTTTCAAAGACTGACCTTCTGTTGAGACTTGGTTATTTAAGGCTCTCCCATAGGACTGCCTCAGCCAAAAACTCAAACAACTGCAACACTGGTCCACTATAAATGGCCTTGCCTGACTGTAACAGATGGCCAGTTCTGACTCTATATGATCCTCCATTCCTGGAAGTCCTTACTAAAGTCAGCCTCATAGTTTTCAGCAGGTTTCCGCTGCTGTCAGTTTCCACACTGCCACCCCAGTGCTCCACCAACTCCAGCTGCCTCTCCCCATAGTTACATTTAAAACCTCCAAAAATTCTTTCATAATAAAAGTCAGTGTCTTGTGACTAGAAAGATAACACTATGTTTAGGAGTATTACTGTTTGTAGAAGGTATGAGTTTTGTTCCTAGCACCATTCACAACTAGTCTCCTCTCCAGCTTCAGGAGATCCAAAGCCCTCTTCTGGACTCCACAAGCACTACACTCTTGTCCACACAAACACACACACACACACACACACACACACACACACACACACATAAAAATTAGCATTTTTCTCTGTGAAGAAACATCATCAAGTGCACTTTCTTTCCAGTCCACTTCTTCCCAATCCATCTGGTCTACCGAAATCCTCAGGACATACTCCTTACCTGTTACGTCAGATCTACTTTTTTACATCACACTGCAGAACTCAAGACATACCACAGAATCTATTGCCAGTCATTTTGATTAGGTGGGTCTGCGCCAAGTCTTTCATCCCTGCAGTTTCTTTCTTTGTACTTAATCTTTGTCAACAAAGGAAGCTGAATTCATTAACCCATTTTCTCAAATTTCTCTGATGGTTCTCATTATGGGAAGTAATACCCAAACTTTTCATTGTAGCAAGCATAGTTTTAAATCCATTTCATCTTCTAATTTTATTCTTCTTAGTCTCACTTTTCCACTATGACCCCAAATTAAATTGCTCAACCTTAATTATTCCTTGGACTTCCTACTTATTTTAGCAAGAACTTTTCTATCGCTTGAAATTTATGCCTCCATTTCTGGACAGTGCACAGGAAATATGAAACAGTGTGCTGCACAGTCCACTTCATCTAGTTTATGGATTTATTTTCTCTTTGATGAGTTTTGAAGTCAACAGGAGCCAGTGTGAAAGGAATTTCCTTAAACAAGAGGGTTCTTATAACTCTTAGGCAGTACAGCAATAATTCCAAGGAAGATTCTATAGAAATGTCATAGAATAAGCAAAGGTGGTTTTCTGGCTATTAATCATAACTTATGCCCCTATTTTTCTTGCAAATTGCTGAATAAACATTGATAGGATGGCATCTCACTATTGAAGCACAGCCAACAAGTAGTATTTGGAACATAGGCCCTGATGATAAAATGATGTATGGGTGGGACTCTAATGACTCCAACAGTTTCTTTGTGGGAAAATTCATAATTTCTGTCAACCTGGAGGAGCATTACTCATGATGATAGTTGACCATTTATAAATTGCACAGGTTTTGAAAGTGAACCAATTGCTTCTGGAATTGCTAGAAAGCAAAGAATGTGTGAAGAAATCATTTATTAAATGTGTTTGGAGAACATTGACGGTCTGGAATTGGATGCATTCCTTAAAAAATTGCCTGTTGACAGATGAAGCCAGGAGAAACAAGGAGTTATGGAGTTAAGGGTACCAACACTATTAGGATTTTTTTAAAGCTAATATATTTTATCCTTGGTGTTTAGAGTTTAGAAGGTATTTTCATAAGCATATCTTTGATGTGTGATTAAAGATATTTTACACCATTTGAAGTCCATGAGTTCTTGCTGATATATAGAACTAGAAAAGCATCTCTCTCTCTCTCTCTCTCTCTCTCTCTCTCTCTCTCTCTCTCTCTCCATGGATGTATGTATGTACCACATCTTTGTAAATATTAGGCATTTAAAGTAGATGGTACTAATACTTTTCAATAACAATGGTCTGTACACGCCTACTCTATTCAGCTTGCAAAACACAAAAATTAGTCCAGTTTCTTTACTAATTTAGATTGAGGGGTGGTTCATGTACTTTCAGGTTTTTCCCTCTTTCCATAAATTAAAACTTCTGTTTTCTGAAAAGTCCCACAAAATTAACCTCTGTTTTAATTTCTTCTCATAACTTTCCCAGGAAGAAGTTAAGATGTGCTCAATTAGGCAACTTCTCCTTTTTCAACTTGGTGCTTTCAATCCACCATGTCGACTTGAAGGTTTCTGTCATTTGCTCTTCCATTTTCTGTGCTTCAGAAAATGTCCATTAAGATCAAGACATGAAACCTGAGAAGGGTTTATTTTATGACCTTCATTTCATCTGTCTAAAGCAGCAACTCTTTCAGAAACTGCTTCAGTACCCATTTTAGAGTATCAACCATAATGAACACAGATCCTGAGATCCAGAATTAGGAGAAGGATTTAGCATCAAATGTCCTCAGGTCTCAAAACATTTTTTTCTAGTACAACAGCAAAGTTGACAGTCATACTTTCATAATCATGTCTTTATTTAGCTTTTAACTCTTAAGTTTTATATCCTCAATATTGGAATGAACCTTTTAAAATATCTATCACCAATTCGAGTCTGAATCTGTCAGATTATTTTCTATTACTAGAAAATATTTCGATTGCATTGCTTTCAAAGACTTTTAGAATAGCTTTAACTCTTCATTTTTTTCATAGAACTGTAGGTTGAGCCTAGGTACTCGAGCAAGTTCTTACATGTCCATTGATACATTTACACTGATTTAATTATATTATTAGCACTTAGAACAGTACATGAATATTTCTCTCACATTTATGAATATCTGTTTTTAATGTCACCATGTATATCATATAGATAAGTATTTATTTTCTAAATTCATGAAGAAGAGGTTTATTACTTGTAACACAATATGTTGGGAGATACTGGAACTATGTAAGTCTTTGTGGGTAGCAAGCTGAATGAGTAGCTCTGAGACATAAATTGATAAGAATTTTGCTAAAACCTCCAAAATATTTTAAAATCTATTTGGGAAAAAAAAGCAGAAGAACAACATGTAGTGACCACACTCCACTGAGGATGTCCTGACTGACATCAGGTGAGTCTCATGTCTTTTGCGAAGTTCGTATCCTTTAATGTGGGAAACAAACCTGTCAAATTAAAATGTTTTAGATATGATGGAACTATGACAAAAATGCTGAGCAACTCATTGAAGATTATACCAGGAAATAGTAAATGAGCTGACTTTTAAGCTTGTGGATTCTGGATCTCTTCATTCCATGCTCTTCATTAATGGGCACTCCAGTGGAGGAAGAACACAGGACTGTCAATGAATAAAAAAGGCATGCTTTTTTTTCAAAGCTGCTTTTATACCATATCCAAGTAAAATCTTCCTAAAAGTTGGTTTCTAGTTCCATGAATCTTTAAGATGTTAGCTGTTCTCCTACAACTAAATAATCTGAGGCTTCAAGAAGTTAATAGGGGTCAGATTTATTGTGACCGACAGAGGTTTGTTGTGTTTCAGCCTTGTTAGAGAAAACAAAGCTAGAGCATTTTTACCCCACGTGATAAATTCTGGTGAGAAATTATTGAAATCTTCACTCTGTCTGATTTTATCTGGTTTTGATTTTTTCTGACTTTTAATGTTTTTATTCATTGTAGGTAGTGTTGGGTTTCATTAATATGGTTGCTTTCATGCTTTCATGTGTATTACGGACCTTGACCATCTTCAACATACAGGCATATCCCTCTTTAGGCCTCTCCTTTTCCTACTCATTCCCACTTGAACCTCAGGTTCTGCTTTAATGTTACATATGCATATATTTATCTGATTTTATGTCTCTGTATGAAGTATAGAGTCTAAAAATAAGAGAACACATGCAGTATTTGCCTTCCAGAATCAGACTTCTTTTGCTTAATATGATGGTCACAATTGTCACAATTGCATCCATATTGTATCAGATGACATGATTTAATTCTGGTTTAAGTTTGACTAAGCTCACAATGTGTGTGTGTGTGTGTGTGCGTGTGTGTGTGTGTGTGTG
>LOEQ01007833.1:0-14474 GCA_001685075.1 Bramus lutescens | reverse complement strand
GAGAGAGAGAGAGAGAGAGAGATTATTTAGCTACTCATCTGGGCATCTAGTCTGATTCTCTAACTTTTCTATCATGAATAGTATTCTGATAAGCATGAATAATCTCTGTGATATCTTGATTTAGCATCTACATATAGGGCTGGTAGATCTTGGACAAATTTTAGCTCAGTTTTTAAGAACTTTCCTACTGGTTCCCATAGTGACTGAACCAATCAATTTATGGCTTGACTAACATCATAACACTAGCTACCATCCCACTTTTCTGTATCTGCCTTTATCCCTTGGTAAGAGACCAGTTATGGTGTGTTGTAGAATTCTATTTGCATTATTTAAGTATAAACTATTGCATCAGGGTGACTGGCCTATAATTTTCTGTTTTGATTGTTGTGGCCTTACCTAGTTACTGACTTAAGATGAGTGCTGACTAGGTAAAATGTGTTTAGTAGTGTTCCATTCCTTTCTATTACAGAATACTTGGGGTGTCATTGATGTTAATTCTTTAGAAATCTAATAGAATTCAGCAATCTATACATCTGCCCCTGTCCTTTTATTCCATAATCATTGCCACATTCTTATTGTTTGTTACAGATTGGTTTAATTTTTTTTATAACTTCTTGGGTTATTTCGGTAGGTTATGAGTGTCTAGAAGCATACAGTTTTTCTAGGTTCTCTGTTTCAATGAAACATACATTTCCGAGTTTATTCTGATGATTTCCTGTTGTTATTTGTACCTATTGTAATGTCTTCATTATTTTTTATATAAGATTATTAAGTTTTGCCTTTTCTCTCTTTCACTTAGGAAGGTGTAATTAGCATTAATCAATCTTGTTTATCTTTTCAAATATCCAGCTGTCTTTTGACAATTCCTTGAGTTGTTCTTTATGTTTAAACTTCACTCACTTTTGCCCCAATCTCTATTCATTTTCGTATCTACTATTTGCTGTGGGATAATGCTCTTGTACACTTTAAAGATTTGTCACTCATATTAGTTTAATAAAATGTTGTTTGGCCAATAGCCAGTCCAGGAAGTATAGGCGGGGAGACCAGAGTGAGAGAATTCTGGGAAGAGGTTAGGCCAGGAACCAGTCATAAACTAGACACAGATGAATCATGGTGAGAATGCTGCATGGAGAAAAGATACCAAGACTCATGGCTAAACGTAGACAAGAATTACAGATTAATTTAAATTGAAAGAGCTAGATAAAATAAGGCTGAGCCAAAAGACCAAGCAGCTTGTAATTACTGTAAGCCTCTGTGTGTTTATTTGGGACTGAACAGCTGCAGGATCACATGGGACAGAAACTTCTATCTAAAACTACTAATGAATTTTGCTTTTCCTTATATTTTTTAAAACCTCAAGATAACTTATGAAGTTATTATTTGAAATATTCTTATTTATATTGGTATTTATTTCTATGAACTCCTTCTTAAAAAATAAAATATACTCCTTCTTAGGGTTGTTTTCTTTGAATATTACAGGTTCTGATATGTTACAATTCCATTTTCACTTATATACATATATACATATAGATATAATTAATATAAACTATATTCATATTATATAAGCATAATACATTATAGTAAATTTTATTATATAATATTACATATCTTATATTTCACATGTATAATAAATATAGTATTTTTACACATACATCAATGACAATAGATTTATTTATATTTTATATTGACAATTTTAATTTGAATGTACCTTTGTAGCATGAGGTACCTCTAAAGAAAATGAAGGTAAAGAGTAACAAATCAAGAATGTTAAGCTAGATGGTGGTGGAGCATACCTTTAATCCCAGCACTTGGGAGGCAGAGGCAGGTATATTTCTGTGAGTTCGAGGCCAGCCTAAGCTACAAGAGCTAGTTCCAGGACAGGCTTCAAAACTACAATGAAACCCTGTCTCAAAAAGAAAAAAAAATGTATCATGCTTAAAAGTATACCATTCTAAAAATAGGAGGGAATACTACATGGAACTATACAACAATTATGTTCACATTTTTTATATGGTTCACAATATTAGATTGGAGGCTTCAGAAACGTCACAGAATTGAAAGGTAAATTGCATATATAGAAGTTTTATTAACTCTAGATACCTCTTTCACACCCATGATTTATATATCTTAGGTATGAACCTAGAACAGAACCAATCACTTAACTTAAAATAGAGATCTCTGGACACAAGTTTTGTGTATGTGGCTTATCTTCTCAAAGATGGATAATTCTCTATAATTACTGTGTCATTCAATTGAATAGAGAAACTCATTAAACTATATTAAATAGAACTTGTAAAATTAAGAGGGAGGCCTGAATTAATAACTGTACAAAATGGAGAAAGCCAGGACAATACAATAATATCTTAACCACACTCCTCCCTCCAAAATGCTTTAAGAGGAGATTTATTGAATAATATTTTAAGCAGAGTCTGTAAGAAGTATTTATCAGTTCCCATTCCTAACAAACTATATTTTTTCACTCATGATCTTTAAAGAATTCATACTAAGACTACATGGCTTAAAGATGAAATGTAGTCTCTTTTGTAAAATAAAAAAAAGTAGATGCAAAAAAGGTAGATGCTCCTTTAATGGAACACCTGGTGATCATATCCATAATGGGGCTATAAGGAAGGGTTTATCCTGGAGATAATTGAGAAATTTGGGATGCTTGCTCTTCTCTACCATGTCTGGCTTATGGTATTTCATACCCAAGCTGTTGACCTTTCCATCTTCCTTTTGTTAAGCCGTGGCACCAAAAGGATTATGTATCCAAACAATTTTAGAGAACCTTTTTACCAAGAGAGAAGTATGGGGCTTAAATTTATTGAATACTGCTGCATTTAACCTATTTAATTGGAACACGATAATTAGATCTAATTGCAAAGTTGTTTTAATTGGAAAATCAGGCATTACACTGCTATTGGTGTGCATGATTAAACAGAATGACTGAGGTCACCAGCAGATTGTGTAAGATTTATGCCTGTGATTGATTAAGTATGAAAGTTAATCAATTTAATTTATGGGACTGATGTTTTTTTCTTGCTTTTGAAATTGCCTGTTTCTATCTTTTTTTATCAACACATTGTGTGTAGAATGTCAACAAAACTACAGTAGCACTTCAATTTGTTTATTTTGGTATAATGATGTGTTTATTCCTCATCTAAGTAATTTTAACATGGCTTTTGTGTCACTAATTAAGATTTCGAAGTTACTGGAGATAAAATTAGATTTTCTATTAAGAAAATTTAATTTTCTCAGGGAAATAATTCAGGCAACAAGGGAAACTTAACCTATTAGTTCCATTAGTGGAGCTGATGGTTTATTGCCTTAAAACATATGCCAGGCAGCTTCAGGAACAAAGGTGTCCCTTTTTTAACCATCTCAGTGACAATATGCTTTATGATTTCCAATGACAATGCTGATAATTATAATAATAATGAGAAGATGAGCAACATTTATATAGTACTTATTATGTACCAGACATTGTTCTAATGTCATTAAACATAATAACTAATTTAATATCTTAAATTATGGAAATGTATTTCCTTCTAGAAACCTTTTATCTAAGTCACAGTTGCAGTATTTTCTTATGTGTTGGATACTGCCTCCCACACAGTTGCACACATATATGCTTGTCATTGCAAGGTCACATCACTAACTCAGGTCAAACACATAAACATATGTATTTGATATGGTTTTATATTTAAATTGAGGAAACTGGGCTCATTTGTGTTATTGAATATATTTGCTATGTCAGTCATGGGTCCCCAGAGGAAGCTGAATCAATAGGATGATATGTATTTGATATTGAGCTGGCTTCCTGGAGGGTGAAGCCTACCTAGTGCTCTAAACTAATATCCCTTCTGACTCTAATTAAGGCTAAGAGACAGCATTCTATTTAAGGGAGTCTTTTACAGAACTGCCTCTTGTGACTGTTGGGACTTTGGAGTATTCAGTGCTTTCACTAGAGACTCCAAGGTCAGCACACAGGTAGTGCATAATACTGTGGTTTGAGTCTGCAAGCTTCAGGGCACTTATAAAGGCTGTATGTAGTTTTGGATACAGACTTGCAGTAGAATGTTATCTTACAAAATTTTGGGTTTGTTGCTACCCCTCTACTTGATTTCAGGAGGCCTATCTACACTACAGAGGATGGCCACTTATACATAAAAGGCAGCGAAGTGATTGTTGATAATAAAAATGAGATGATGATGCACTGATGAAAGAGTTGTGTATTGTAGCCTAGGGGAGCTGACTTGTAATGTAGCCATCACATAAACTGAATCTTTGCGAACACAGTATCAAATCAGCAATAGTCATCCCAATCCATACCATTACTAAACTGGTAATCTGTGTGATATTTTTCTGCAGCTAAATAGCAGTATTTAGAGACACAGTTGCAGTGTTATACAAAATTGTGGCAGACATTGACATTTGGCTTACTGAACAACTTTTATGGCCTCGTTGCTTCCTTGCTCATTAGATATTCATACTCACTCTTTGAGGGTCGTCTATCTAAGTCTTGGAACAAAAGGCAGAAACAGGTATTTTCCCCAAAAAATCTTATTTCTCTTCTCTAAAGAGAACAAATATTGTCATACAATGGCTCACTTTCCTTCCTTTTTGTTTAAACTATGAAAAAATTATCTTAGGAAAGCACTAATGATTGACAAGCATAAAGACAAAATTTAGCATACTAAAGACAGTAGGGGAGAAATAGAAACCAGCATGCTGAAGGGAAATGCTCAGCTCTGTTCTAAGCCTTCATTTCTTCTAACACCCTTGATGTATCACAGGGAAAAGCAATAACAATCAAAAATTACAAGAGACAGTTCCACAGCCTTTTAATTGTTTCTTCTTTTTTTGGTATCTACAGACAATTTCAATTTTTTTATATAATCTAGTTACAAATACTGTACTCTTATTTGTTGGATATGCAAAACAAGTATCTAAAACTGAGACATCCACTTTTAGAAATCTGAGTCTTTATATCAACTCCAAAAGAATCTTAAAGCATTTACACTCACACACATGCATGCCTGCTGTATGCATCAGGGTTCTCCAGAGTAGCATAAGTTACAAAAAGAATACCTCTCTATATAGAAATGGAAATTATTGGGAAAATTTACAGGCACTGATTGAACTAATCAAATAATGACTAACTATGAGTGCAAGGTCTAGGAATCCACTAGTTGTTCAGTTTAAGAGGTTGGAAGTCTCAGCTGATTTTCACTAAACTCCAGATTCAAGAAGAAATATGCTCTAATGCTAGTGAAGGGATGGACTTGCTATCGAGAGAAGAGCAAGTAGATAAATAGAGAGCATCTTCTTATTTATGTTCTTCATATACATAGCGAACAGAAAGTGAGTTCCAGATTAAATGTTTATCTCTCCAAAGTCTGATTTCAAACTTTAAGGAATTTTATTAAGAAAAGATCCTTCACATGTATGCCTGCCCATTTGAGTCTTGGTTAAGTCCAAATGTAGTCAAGTTTAAAACCAGAGTATCCATCACTGTTCACCCCTTGTTAACTCGATTAACAATCATATCTCCTTATGCCATGCTTGATTTCCAAATGAAAAGAATAGCCAGGCCATAGTTACATATAAACATGATATAACTATCACACATACAATTACAAACATACTAAATATTTAGTTAGGTCATATTTATGCCTACCATGATATAACTATCTCTCATACACAACATAACAAATTTACGATCGGTGACAAGGTCTCTTTAGGGACTTTCTTTTTAATATCTCAAATAAATACGTTAACCATTTTCTTAATAGATGTTACATCATATGCTAAAGAAATTTATAAAAGAAAACACAAACATCTCTACAAATACACTCTTAAAATATGACAGAAAGTTTCATGTCAATTATCATATTCCATTTTTGCAACTGGTCACATGGCCCTCACTCCATAGGTCAGTGAACAGTGTGAGAATTCTGCCACCTTCTAAGCATATCTATGCCAATTACACATTTTGGGACAGAGAAAATAATCCCAGGAAGAGTGTGGGGATCCATTGGAAGTACTGAGAGCCAAACTCCATTTATTAGCTGTCCTTTATAAACCCTTACTCTAATTGGAGGCCACAATATCTGTTGGGGTCTCCCAGAATCAGTGTCAGTTCAGAACCAGTATCCCATATACCCAAGGAAGTCTGATTGTTTCCTTTTTCTCAGTGTCCACTTACCCATGTAGAGTGGGGTAGGTACCTATGGAGAAGGACAGGAGAAAGGATGACAGCAAAACTTTTAATCATTTTTATCATTGTTCTTCTTCAGAGGAACCTAGCTACCCTTTCATCCAAGGGTTTCTAGGTCTGCAAACTGTCTCATGGGTGAAACTGGTTCATGTTCATGGGCCTAGTTTCCCTTTGGTCACAATCCTTTCTCTCATGAGTTTGAGAATCAGTACTGCCATTTGGTACCTGATACTTTGGGGTCGAAATTGAACCCATTGCATTTAATTCAAGCAACTGAGCGGCAGTGTCTCCAACCCTAAGTCTGGCACAAGAAAAAGGTCAACAAAGCTCTTCAAATGTGCTGAGGCCCCCTCTCACCATTTTGTGTCTTGGAAGAGTCTTCTGAGCCTTCCCCACTTTGGAATATTACAGTGCACCTACCCACTCTACCTTTGTAGATTCCAGAAACCTTAAACTCCCTTCACCAACACTAAGTCAAGGGATATAAGAGAACTCCTTTTCAGTAGGCCACCTTTGGACATGTGCTTTGTCCAACTACTCAGACTAACATTTGGTATCTTGTTCTAGCTGTTCAGGCTTCCATAGTAAATGTGGAATCTTCAAACAGTGAAGGGGGTCCACAAAAAGAAACATTGACTGAGCCAGTTTTCTGCCATTATTACATACCCTTAAAATCTATTCCCCAGACTTCTGCTTGAATGAATGAGCAAACCCAAGACTGCACTCTCTACTCCCGCTATAGCCTGTTAGCCTTTAGTCTGGTTATAAGTCTTGAGGCAACCATTAAGACTTTATCTTAACATATAAAGGGACATCAGTATCATCTCACCAGGCATCTCCTTCAGAGACAATAACTTCTAGTTTAGCAGACAGCGAAGGGTAATTTTCTCAGTCAAAAACAAAATAGGAACTATGACAGGGGTGGGAGTAAATCTGTTGAGGTTGGAGAGACTATTTCCCTGGGTGAGATGAACCCTTGAGAATCTGAGGNACAAACATCTCTACAAATACACTCTTAAAAATATGACAGAAACTTTCATGTCAATTATAATATTCCATTTTTGCAACTGGTCACATGGCCCTCACTCCACAGGTCAGTGAACAGTGTGAGAATTCTGCCACCTTCTAAGCATATCTATGCCAATTACACATTTTGGGACAGAGAAAATAATCCCAGGAAGAGTGTGGGGATCCATTGGAAGTACTGAGAGCCAAACTCCATTTATTAGCTGTCCTTTATAAACCCTTACTCTAATTGGAGGCCACAATATCTGTTGGGGTCTCCCAGAATCAGTGTCAGTTCAGAACCAGTATCCCATATACCCAAGGAAGTCTGATTGTTTCCTTTTTCTCAGTGTCCACTTACCCATGTAGAGTGGGGTAGGTACCTATGGAGAAGGACAGGAGAAAGGATGACAGCAAAACTTTTAATCATTTTTATCATTGTTCTTCTTCAGAGGAACCTAGCTACCCTTTCATCCAAGGGTTTCTAGGTCTGCAAACTGTCTCATGGGTGAAACTGGTTCATGTTCATGGGCCTAGTTTCCCTTTGGTCACAATCCTTTCTCTCATGAGTTTGAGAATCAGTACTGCCATTTGGTACCTGATACTTTGGGGTCGAAATTGAACCCATTGCATTTAATTCAAGCAACTGAGCGGCAGTGTCTCCAACCCTAAGTCTGGCACAAGAAAAAGGTCAACAAAGCTCTTCAAATGTGCTGAGGCCCCCTCTCACCATTTTGTGTCTTGGAAGAGTCTTCTGAGCCTTCCCCACTTTGGAATATTACAGTGCACCTACCCACTCTACCTTTGTAGATTCCAGAAACCTTAAACTCCCTTCACCAACACTAAGTCAAGGGATATAAGAGAACTCCTTTTCAGTAGGCCACCTTTGGACATGTGCTTTGTCCAACTACTCAGACTAACATTTGGTATCTTGTTCTAGCTGTTCAGGCTTCCATAGTAAATGTGGAATCTTCAAACAGTGAAGGGGGTCCACAAAAAGAAACATTGACTGAGCCAGTTTTCTGCCATTATTACATACCCTTAAAATCTATTCCCCAGACTTCTGCTTGAATGAATGAGCAAACCCAAGACTGCACTCTCTACTCCCGCTATAGCCTGTTAGCCTTTAGTCTGGTTATAAGTCTTGAGGCAACCATTAAGACTTTATCTTAACATATAAAGGGACATCAGTATCATCTCACCAGGCATCTCCTTCAGAGACAATAACTTCTAGTTTAGCAGACAGCGAAGGGTAATTTTCTCAGTCAAAAACAAAATAGGAACTATGACAGGGGTGGGAGTAAATCTGTTGAGGTTGGAGAGACTATTTCCCTGGGTGAGATGAACCCTTGAGAATCTGAGGNAGGTCAGTGAACAGTGTGAGAATTCTGCCACCTTCTAAGCATATCTATGCCAATTACACATTTTGGGACAGAGAAAATAATCCCAGGAAGAGTGTGGGGATCCATTGGAAGTACTGAGAGCCAAACTCCATTTATTAGCTGTCCTTTATAAACCCTTACTCTAATTGGAGGCCACAATATCTGTTGGGGTCTCCCAGAATCAGTGTCAGTTCAGAACCAGTATCCCATATACCCAAGGAAGTCTGATTGTTTCCTTTTTCTCAGTGTCCACTTACCCATGTAGAGTGGGGTAGGTACCTATGGAGAAGGACAGGAGAAAGGATGACAGCAAAACTTTTAATCATTTTTATCATTGTTCTTCTTCAGAGGAACCTAGCTACCCTTTCATCCAAGGGTTTCTAGGTCTGCAAACTGTCTCATGGGTGAAACTGGTTCATGTTCATGGGCCTAGTTTCCCTTTGGTCACAATCCTTTCTCTCATGAGTTTGAGAATCAGTACTGCCATTTGGTACCTGATACTTTGGGGTCGAAATTGAACCCATTGCATTTAATTCAAGCAACTGAGCGGCAGTGTCTCCAACCCTAAGTCTGGCACAAGAAAAAGGTCAACAAAGCTCTTCAAATGTGCTGAGGCCCCCTCTCACCATTTTGTGTCTTGGAAGAGTCTTCTGAGCCTTCCCCACTTTGGAATATTACAGTGCACCTACCCACTCTACCTTTGTAGATTCCAGAAACCTTAAACTCCCTTCACCAACACTAAGTCAAGGGATATAAGAGAACTCCTTTTCAGTAGGCCACCTTTGGACATGTGCTTTGTCCAACTACTCAGACTAACATTTGGTATCTTGTTCTAGCTGTTCAGGCTTCCATAGTAAATGTGGAATCTTCAAACAGTGAAGGGGGTCCACAAAAAGAAACATTGACTGAGCCAGTTTTCTGCCATTATTACATACCCTTAAAATCTATTCCCCAGACTTCTGCTTGAATGAATGAGCAAACCCAAGACTGCACTCTCTACTCCCGCTATAGCCTGTTAGCCTTTAGTCTGGTTATAAGTCTTGAGGCAACCATTAAGACTTTATCTTAACATATAAAGGGACATCAGTATCATCTCACCAGGCATCTCCTTCAGAGACAATAACTTCTAGTTTAGCAGACAGCGAAGGGTAATTTTCTCAGTCAAAAACAAAATAGGAACTATGACAGGGGTGGGAGTAAATCTGTTGAGGTTGGAGAGACTATTTCCCTGGGTGAGATGAACCCTTGAGAATCTGAGGCACAACATTATCAGCTTTAATACGGTCCTCCCATGCATCCCTGTCCCAAGTTATTTAACATTTCATTCTTTAACAACAAATATCCTTACATCAACCAATAACACACTCTGAGTCTGGGACTTAAATTTTTGTTGAAATTCAGTCAATTTTATAATAAGAGTTTGATATTCTGCACCTTGAGCCCTGTGGCTACTATTAGAGAAGATTCTCTTCTAGGTCATAAGTAGAAATGTTTAGACTGTTTATGCATATCTGAAACCAGTCACTTTCATCACTGAGTTCATTTTCATTGTACTTCACCTTATTGTGAGATGCTAGAAGTTGGTTAATTTTGATACTCTTTTTTTTTTGTCAGTTGATTCAAAGATGCTAGGAGCAACTGAATAGCTCCACCATTATTGTTTTTTCCATAAAAATCTCTAAAGTTTTATACATATAACTGCTCATTCAGTAGCTTCTCACCACTGATGAATCAGGATAACCAAATGTGTTTGCCTTCCTAAGTTTGTAAAATAGTTCACACAATGGGCTTTCAGTATTCTCCAAGCTCACCAGAGAAGCTGTAGTAACTGGAGAGGTGTTTGTACTTGTAAGTGCTGGCAAATTGGAAAACCTATTTCAGATACTTAGAATATTCATCCTTATACTTGTGTTATGCTCTAGAATTACTTCTTGTACCAAAATCTGTATTAGCAGGGGATACTCTAGAGTAAAAGAACTCAAAGAACAAATCTCTCCATATATATGAGAGTTTGTTTGTTAGAATGATTTACAGGTGGTGGTGGTCCAGCTAATCTAACAATGTAACAATGGCTGCCTAGGAAAGAAAAGTTCAAGAATTCAGTAGTCATTTAATCTGCAAGGCTGGATTTCTCAACTGGCCTTCAGTGCATGCCATAATCCCAAAGAAGTAGGTTCTAATGCCAGTGAAGGAAATGACTTGTTAGTGAGAGTGAGAACAGGAAAGAGATTCCGTCTTCCATGTCCTTTATAGAGACTGCTAGCAGAAGGTGTGGTCCAGATTAAAGTCAGATCTACCCACCTCAAGGATCTGGATTAAAAGTGGGTCTTCCAAATTGAGATGGCTTAGTTATAAAAAAGTCCCACACAGGCATGTCCAGTCACTTGGGTTTGAATTAATTACGAATGTAATTCAGCTGAATACCTAGAATATCCGTAACTTGTCTGCATGAGCACACATACATAGGCATGTGCACCCATTAAAAAAACCCAAGCACTTGTAGCATCAAGGGACCATGAAAACATTCATCAATTCTTTTGAGTTTGTTACTATTCTCATTCCCATCTACTTGACACAATAGCCTGAACAATCCAAGAGAACATGTGTATTTATCTTTTGTAGTAAACCATTTTTATTTTAATTTTTTAGTTTACATATCAATTCAGTTCTCCCTCCCTCCCTTCCGCCTGTTCCCCCACCTTCACCCCACCCTCCCACTACCCCATCCACTCTTCAGAGAGGGTAAAGCATAGAGAGTCAACAAAGTCTGGCACATTAAGTTGAGGACAGCACCCCACCCCGTATCTAGGTATCTGGGTTGTACAAGGTATCTCTCTATAGGGAATGGGCCCCCAAAAGCAATTTCATGCACTAAGAGTAAATCTTGGTCCCACTGTCAGTGGCCCCACAAACTGTTCAAGCCAAACAACTGTCATCCACTTTCAGAGGGCCTAGTTCAGTACTATTCAGGTACCCCAGCTGCCAGTCTAGAATCAGTGAGCATTCAGTAGCTCAGGTCAGATGTCACTTTAGGTTTTCCCCTCATAATCTTGACCCCTTTGCCTAGATTATCACTCCTCCCTCTTCTCAACTGGACTCTGGGACCTCGACCAAGTCCTAAGTTATGGATCTCTGCATCTGCTTCTGTCAGTTACTGGAAGTAGGTTGTATAATGACAATTAGGGTAGTCATTATTCTGATTACAGGGCCAGTTCAGGCACTCTCTCCACTATTGCTTGGAGTCCTAGTTGGGGTCATCTTTGCGAATTCCTGGGAATTTGCATAGTACCAGGTTTCTCCCTAAGCCCATAATGGATCCCTTCATCACAATATCGCTTTCCTTGCTCTTCTTTTCTGCCCCTCCCACAACTCAACCGTGCTGTTTTCTCATGTTCTTCTCCTCTCTCCCCTTCCTCCCCCTCCCTCCCTCCCCCCATGCTACCAATTTACTCAGGAGATCTTATCTATTTCTGCTTCCCAGGTGAATCCATGCATGTCTCTCTTAGTGTCCTACTTGCTACCTAGCTTTTCTGGGGTTGTGGGCTGTAGGCTATTTATCTTATGTCTAATATCCACTATGAGTGATTAGTACATACTATGTTTGTCTTTCTGAGTTTTGGTTACCTCATTCAAGATGGTTTGTTCTAGTTCTGTCCATTTGAGTGCAAATTTTAAGCCATCATTGTTTTTCACTACTGAGTAAAAATCCATTGTGTAAATATACCATCTTTTCTGTACTCATTCTTTAGTTGAGAGGCTTCTAGATTGCTTCCAGGTTCTGGATATTATGAATAATGCTTCTATGATCATAGCTAAACAAATGTTCTTTTGGTCAATATTATGTGTCCTTTGGGTATATGCCCAAGAGTGGTATTGCTGGATCTTGATGTCCATTGGTTTCCAATTTTCTAAAAAACTGACATTGACTTCCAAAACAGCTGCCCAAGTTTGCATTCCCATCATCAAAGGAAGAGTGCTCCCCTTACTCTATATCCTCTCCAGCTAAAAGCTGTCATTAGTAGTTTTTATCTCGGCCATTCTGACAGGTATAAGATGGAAGCTCACAAATGCGTTGATTTGCATTTTCCTTATGGCTAAGGATGCTGAGCATTTCCTTAAACGTCTTTCGACCATTTGTGATTTCCCTGTTGAGAATTCTCCTTCTAGATTTGGACCCCATTGTTAATTGGTTTATTTGGCATTTTGATGTCTAGTTTTTTGAGTTCTTTGTATAATTTGGTGATCAGCCCTCTATCCAATGTGGGGTTGGTGAAGATCTTTTCCCATTCTGTAGGTTGCTGTTTTGTCNATCAAAGGAAGAGTGCTCCCCTTACTCTATATCCTCTCCAGCTAAAAGCTGTCATTAGTAGTTTTTATCTCGGCCATTCTGACAGGTATAAGATGGAAGCTCACAAATGCGTTGATTTGCATTTTCCTTATGGCTAAGGATGCTGAGCATTTCCTTAAACGTCTTTCGACCATTTGTGATTTCCCTGTTGAGAATTCTCCTTCTAGATTTGGACCCCATTGTTAATTGGTTTATTTGGCATTTTGATGTCTAGTTTTTTGAGTTCTTTGTATAATTTGGTGATCAGCCCTCTATCCAATGTGGGGTTGGTGAAGATCTTTTCCCATTCTGTAGGTTGCTGTTTTGTCTTGTTGACTGTGTCCTTTGCCTTACAGAAAGAAGCCTCTCAGTTTCAAGAGGTCCCATTTATTAATTGTTGCAAATTTAGCTACACTGAAAATGATAGAAGAAAAAGTGGGAAGTGGCATTGAATGCAAGGGTAAAGGACACCACTTCCTACACATGTATATTTCTATGCAAATAAGTAAAAGGAACACCAATTTTCTAAGCAAAATCCATACAAAAGGTGTAATAATACTTTCTGTGATTTGTGTATTTGTGTGAGTCATCATCTCACGTGTGCAGGGTCACTTATAAGGTAATGATTGTTAAGGCCAGAAGACATCCCCAACTGTCATTACTTAGATTTCCGTTCAATTTGTTTGATGATATGCTGTCTCTCATTGGTCGGGCAGTCACCACATGGGTTCGGCTTGTCATCCTGTGTGCCCCTTAGAGCCGCCTGTCTTCTTTTCATTGCTGTGTCTGAGTGTGCTCATCACTGTATTGCAAAAGCTACTGAATGAGGTCTCACACAGGGACATTGTGTGGCTTTAATTTTATAAAGGTACAGGATTTGTCTAGTAGTTTCAAATTTTGTTGTAAAGACATACAAGTGAGCATGTGTATATGATGTAAAGTAAGAAATGAGAAATCATTCTTTTGACCAATATTGTTCCCAATCCTGAGGAATAAACTAGGCAGGTCTTGCTGTTTCCATGAGCCTGTTTTTCATGTTTTTTTTTCAGTTACTGCCTTCATTATTTAAAAGGTCATGAACTCATTGTCAGGCAAGTGACAGCCCGTCTATGCTATGTGCCATGGAAGTGCTGTGTGCATGCATAAGTCTACATGCAGACATCTAGAGGTTTTGTGTATGCTTTTCTATCCGGGGCAACTCTTAAATCATAAGGGAAGCATGTCATTACTGGAACTGTTACCCAGCATGGTAGGACCACCACAAAGCTGACAAGTATTTTCGCTGAAAAACCGAACAAGAAATCCCACTGATTGTACATCCACCACCTCTTATTGCTTTCTAATAAAGCTGGATTTATCTATGATCTTTAAACAAAAATTTATATTACTTTTAAGATATATAAAAATAGATCTCTATAGTGAGAGTTCTAGATAAAAGTAAAATCAAAATATAAACAAAAAATTTCTTTTGTTGGCTGGTCAAGTTGGTGCACACCTTTAACACCAGTACTCATGAGGTAATGGTAAGTTGGCCACTGTA
>LOEQ01007832.1:15480-26714 GCA_001685075.1 Bramus lutescens | reverse complement strand
CTTGAACTCACAGAGATCTGTCTGCCTCTGCCTCCCAAGCTTTGGGATTAAAGGTGTGTACCACCAGACCCAAGTACTTTCTTTCTCTTTTATTTTAAGGACTTTAACCTTTAGCCTGCATATATTTTTAGCACACAGTAAGCCATTTAGATGTTTTTATCATCTTTGAATCTCTCTTTACTGTATATCTATCTCTTTTTCTAACTACACAAGTCTTTAATTTACCAAGCAATATGGGTAGGATTAAAGCCGTGGCTTTGACAGCTGGATCCAGGCCATTCCTTAGCTTTATGAGATTTCAGCCTCATGGCAGAGGTACCAGCTGTAGCCACATTTATTGCCACAACTCTCTGGCATTGCAGCAGTGTGCTCACAAACCACATTCAAATGCACCATAGTCAGACCACCTGCCTGAAGGAGTCAGAGTTTTCCCTGGCAGTACAGTCCAGAAAGCTTGCATTTTAAAATGATGCAGCTTTTTTCCTGCTACAGCTGAAAACTGAAAAGCATGTGGTCAGCGTTTCATCAACACTATTTATGTGTTCATGGCAGGACCTCTTAAAAGAGCTGCAAGGTTTTACAGCTAAAGCTGATTCAGGAAGCCTCTCTTAGATGAGAGTGCTTGCCTGCCTCTAGCAAGCAGAGTAGACCCAAGAAATTGTTGCTGCCAAGAAAACATGCTTTACTCTATTTTTTTCCCAAGCTTTCTCAGGCTTTCTGTGGATGCAGTTATCCACGTGGGCACCATTCTGCAACATGAGGGCCTACTAGTTGGGGTTTCTATCCTGCCCAGTTCCCACAGTCTTTAGGTCCCAAGGAAAATCACACAGAGAATCTACATTAATGATAAATTGATTGGCCCATTAGCTCAGGCATCTTGGTAACTCTTGTAACTTATATTAGCCCATTATTCTAATATATACTAGCCACATGGCTGGGTACCTTTTCCAGCGGGGTAGGTCACATCTTCCTTCTTCTGTGTCTGGGCAAGACTGGGGAAAGGGGGCTTCCTGCTTCCCAGAATTCTCCTGTTCTCATTGCCCTGCCTCTACTTCCTGTCTGGTTGTCCTGCTTATACTTCCTGCCTGGCTACTGGTCAATCAGAGTTTATTTATAATATAATTGACAGAATACAAAATTGTCCCACACCACACCTCAATTGATTGGAGCTCAATGAAGAATGCTTTATGGATGAAGGGACAGAAAAATATTCAGACACTTAGATACAAGGAACAGTGGGAAGCTTAAAGAGGAACATGTAAAAAAAATGGTTGTTCTAGAATTACAGAGCTTGAGATATAAAGAGGGATTTCCTGGAAGGAGCTGCCAACAATGGAAACATACCACCTCAAATCAGAAATAGAGAAAGTGTTCCCAATCCCTCACTCCCCCTTTTCATGCATTTTTCCCTGAGTGACTCCTATTAGCATTACACATAGTGAATCATGTGAGAGGAGCCTATAGTGAGTGAAACAATAGGCAGGGTAAATCTCATGGGACACACAGAAGTCTTAGATGGTAGAGAGAGACCAAGGGCAGGGAAAATTAAAGAAAAAGTACCTGAGTTGAGTTACTTTTTAACTTTCAATAGCTCACATGCCACCAACTTACTCTACCTTATGACTCAGCTAAAAAAGCTGGTTAGCAAAATCATGAAAATACAGGTTATTCAGTACACTGATGTTTTCACTGTCAGTTATACAAAATTATTGCTAATTACACTGTATTATTCTACCATTCTAAAGAGAGATGAGTTTCATTCTCATTTCATATTGTAATAAAAACATCAAGAATGCATGGAAAATAGCCATATTCTGCTAACCTGAATTTCTAATGAGACCTCTTGATATCTTTATTCTCCTACCCAAAATTTTAAGAAGATAAATAAAGAAGGTGCTAAAGATTTTAAACAATCCTCCAGCATTACCATCAAAGACTACAGAAAGATTCATCAGGCATTTATGTAAGCTACTTTTGCACATAGATTTAAGAGCTGGCTAAAGAGAAATCATCATTGATTTGGTATGATTCACAGCTACTAACATGGACACATTCCATAAACAGATGGCATATCTATCATGGAATAACTATATATTTGTTTTTCATTGTGAATAATTACATTGGGATGTTATTGCCTCATAGATTCTGATAGGTAAGGAAAGTAGACAAAGCAAGAGTGAGAGAGCCATCCTGTCCCTAATGAACGACCACACCCTCTGTGGCAGCAACTCTATGGAGTTTCAAGGTTCCTGACACCACCAAGTAGCATGCTGTTGGCAATTGATAAACACCATTTAAGTGTTTGGTGGCAGGGCTTCTTAAAAACGCTGCAAAGTTTTGTAGCTAATGCTGAGTCAGGAAGCCTCTCTTAAATGAGATATGCTTGCCTCTAGCAAAAAGAGCAAACCTGAAAAATTGCTGCTACCAAGAAGCCATGCGTAATACTGTTATTTTGTGCCTAGAATTACTTTCCAAACTCTCTCAGGTTTTCTGTGGATGCAGTTGTACATATGTTGGGCACCATTTGTTGACTAAGGTTTCTGTCTCACCGGGTCCCATATTCGTTTAGTCACAAATAAACACACAGAGGTCTATATTAATTATAAACTTATTGGCCTATTAGCTCAGGCTTCTTATTAACTCTTATAACTTCTATTGGCCCATAATTCTTGGCTGTGTTAGCCACGTGGCTTGGTACCTTTTTTTTTTNTTTTTTTTTTGGTGAAGCAGTCACATCTGGCTTCCTCTGTGACTGGATGACAACTGCAGCCTGACTCTTCCTCTTCCCAGCATTCTCCTGTTCTCATAGCCCACCTCTACTTCCTGCCTGGCTACTGGCCAATCAGTGTTTTATTAAAATACAATTGACAGGGTACAGGTCATTGTCCCACAGCACTTCCCCTTACCTCCCCCCTTTTTTAAAAAACAATAACTCTGAATCAAATATCCCTTGTTTAGTTTGTTTCCTGACCATTATCCAATATAAATTGTCACCAACACTCTAAACAAAGAAAAACATCCATAACCCATTTTGGGGGAATATGGGTGTAGTTTTCCAGGATACTTCCTGCTGATTGGGCTGATTGGGGGTGCTGATAATCTTATGGGGACCTAAAGAAAATTTTGAATCAGCTTTCAGCATCGTAGGGCTTCTTGAGCACATAGTTGTACATTTTAATTTCTTTTTCTCATAGTTATGACAATATACCTGACAGAAAGTACATTAGAGAGGAAAGCATTTATTCTGGCTTATAGTTCAAGGGGACACATGCCATCATAATAGGGAAGGGGCAACAGAAGTGTGAGGCAAGCTTCTCTTTCACATTGCACCTGCAATAAGAAAGCAGAGTATGTTCAGGAAGTAGGGCCAGGCTATAAAATCTCAAAGCTCATCCCAAGTGATCCACAACTGCTGCAATGTTCCACCTCCTAAAGGCCCCACTTCCTCAAGGCTCCACCTTCAGCTTCTAAATAGTAACACCAGTTAGGGCGCAAGTGTGCAAACACATGAGTCTAGGGGGGAAATTTTCATACTCAAACCACAACACCTTCAAGTTTTTGCACCATAATTTAAGATTAGATGCCCTGTATGTCGTTCTCCAGCACAGTGGTTCTCAATCTTCTTGATGCTGTGACCCTTTAATACAGTTCTTCATGTTGCGGTGACTCCAACCATAAAATTATTCTTGTTGCTACTTCATAACTGTAATTTTGCTATTGTTATGAATTGTAATGTAGATATCTATATTTTCCGATGGTCTTAGTCAACCCCTGTGAAGGGATCCTTCGACCCTCCAAAGGGGTCATGACCCACTGATTGAGAACCACTGCTCTAACACCTAATACCATATTTTCTCATCTGTTTCTCAATTCTTTTTTCCATGAGACATTAAGCTCCTAACAGGGTTGATAACAATAACTGTCAAACTCCCTCATTAAAAACAATTCTCAAATTCCCTTGTGGCATCATTTGTTGACTGAATTCAGTATAAATCATTATATAGAAAAATAATATTAAATTCTTTTATGAATTGTGTCACATAAGAAACATAAATCTTAAAGAGTACTTTTCAAGTTACTTACCTTTTGTACAGAGTTTGGGCTGCTATTTAGAGCACCTCTTTCCCCTTTGTGTGGATGCTTAACTGGTGTGTGTGTGTGTGTGTGTGTGTGTGTGTATAAAATCTTTGTGTGTGTATGTGATGCATGTGATAGTTCATATAAGTTTTCAACTTGAAAGAATCAGCAATCACATGCAGTATGTGGGAATGCTTTTGGGGGGATTATCCTGATTACATTAATTGAAGTGGTAAGACAGGATAATTATGAGTAGGACCATTGCTTGGACAGAGGATCCTGAAGTGCAGAGAATAAGAAAGGAACCTGGGTACTAGCACATATGGATTCATTGCTCTCTACTTCTTGACTCTGAATGCCTGGTGACCAGCTGTTTCAAACACTTGCTGCTTTTATTTCCCTGTCACGGTGCACAGCACCTTGAAATGTGAGCAAAACATAACCCTTCTCCTTGAAGCCACTTTTGTCAGGGTATTTTATCACAGCAACAGCAAAAGACAATGCACGTGTGCTTGTTTGTGTGTGTCTGTGAATCCATGCAGGAATGCCACAAGTGTGGGAGTCAGAGGACAACCTCAGACGTCAGTCCACACCTCCTGCCTTGATTGACACAGAGTCTCTCTGTTGTTTTGTTGCATCATAGGCCAGACTAGCTGGTGTGTGAGCTAGAGGGGATGTTTTGTCTCTGTCCCCTGTCTCACAGTCATTGGAGCACTGGGCTTTCAGATATGCTCTACCGTGCTCAGTTTAACATGGATTCTAGGAATTCAAACTTAGATCCTCATACTTGTGAGACAAGGGTTTTATCTACTGAGCCATTTCAGCCCCTGTATTGTAATACCAAATTATTTTCTGTCTTAATATTTTTCACAATTTAACAGAATTACACATGTGTTTTTATTTTTTTGTTTCCTTTCATAAATACAAAAAATCTGAGAAATAGTTTCTGGGAATATTAAGCTTAAGAAAACATTTGCATTATGTATAATTAAGATTTTTCTCTAAATTATTCAGTATAGCATATTTTATACTGAGAATTTAATAATAAGTACAGTTTAACTCCTTTATTTTTAGAAATGTCAAATATAATAATGGAACCAAACCCATAAAATGAATTCATTGAATGTGCTAAATAACAGAAGTATGAGTGATTTTTTTGTCTGAGTGCAAACATTCTGAACCAAGTCCCTCAGCAATTGATTAAATAAATCTGAAAACTTTATTTTTCATCAACAATTTTCCAAAGTCTTTATTTCAAGAATAAATTTTTGTTTGATCTATCAGATATGTAATATTGCAAAATGAAGTGTCTCTATATGCTAACATTTATGTAGATAAGAAAATGATGTGTCTTTTCTGAGGCATAGTAATAGATATGTGATTACAATAGACATGCCTCTTTGAGAATCTAACTTAAGACTAATGTAGTTAAGTTCTCAGATTTGGTGGACTGAGAGCCATGAATTAAAAATTTTCTTCTATTATTTGCTAACTTGCTAAGTAAGTTTGGGCCAGTTATATGAAGCTCCTTTAGGATAGAACTTCTGGAAAAAGGGATGATAGAGTTGGACTCATGGGCTGGCATGTAGCAAGCATTCAAAGTTATAACACTACTTAGGGATTTCTAATGTTTGAATTCAAAGTAAGCACAGTGATTTATCAGTATCCTCAGAAAATTGGCTCCAGGGTTCCTTTGAGATAGCAAACCCATGTGGATGTTCAAGTCCATGACACAGAGTGGCATGGTGGTGGTGGACAACCTACTCATACCCTTTCATTGACTTTGAGTGCTCTCTAGTTATTTAAAATACTGAATACCTGATGTCGATGCAACTAGTCACAGTGTTATTTAGGAGATGCTAAGTCATAAATTTTGTACATTTCAGGTGTACTTTAAAAGATTTTTTATGTCCAGTTAGTTGAATATGTGGCACAAACTGACAATCATGCCTGTGTAGTGTTTATAATTACATAATAAAACATACATAAAATTGGTAATTCATGTCATATCCTTATCCAGTAAGTGGTAATTATTGTTAACTGAATCAAAAAATGCCTAGCTATATAATCGATACTTCTAAATTTTCTTGCTGAGAAATTACAAGGATCCTCAATGCCCAAGGAATGGACAGAAGAACAGATCCAATATGCCAATATGCTCTATTTTACAGTTATAGATTCATGAAAGTTGTAATGGTGAAACTAACCCTGACCATTTACAGGTAAAAGTACAGAGGTTCATGTGACTTTCATAACTAGCTTGTCACTAAACATTTTGGAGAGCCCATGCTTTCCAACCATCTCCAGTGACTTGACTAGAGGTCACCTGCATCTGACCTCTCTACCTACTCTTCTCATATTTTCCTTCTGCCTTCTAGGTATGAACATTTCTGATTCACACTCCTTTGACAGGAAAACTGAGTTGTCCATCATTGATGGGGGGGGTGAATGAGATGTTGTTATTTAATACAAACAGAGGCACCCCCTAGGCACCATGCATTTATCAGATCAAGCATCAAAATAGGAAACTACAAAAACAACTAATGAAAACAAAAGGAATATTGTTTGCTAAATTAATGCTGTCATCTTCCCCAACTGTGTCTTCAAACTGAAACAGTCCAGCAGTAAAAATAGAACAATCTGCGAACACTTTGTTCCACAGTGCAGAGGATTTGAAACACAGACTTAATTTCCAGTGTGTTAAATTGCTCAAGTGTCAGAGAGGAATGAATGTTAGCCTGCGTACTTGTTGGAGGCTGCTTGTTTGTTTCCAGACTGCCCTGGCTCAAAATAACACAGAGAAACTATATTATTTGCAATACTGTTTGGCCAATAGCTTCAGTGTATTGCTAGCTAGCTCTTATATCCTAAACTAACCCATTTCCATTAACCTGTGCATCACCTTGAGGTCGTGGCCTACTGACAAAGTTTCCATGGTCTCCAGTGGAGGCCTCTGTCTCTGTGGGTGGCTACTCTATCTATCTATATCTCTTACAGCCTGGCTATATTCTGTTAAGCCATTGGCCAAAAGCAGCTTCTCTATTAACTAATAAAAATCACCATTATACAGAAAGACTTCCAACACCATATACTGATATCCTACCCAATCAAGTATTTCCTTCTTCTGTGCTTCCAGAATTATATCATCAAACAACAACCATATTAACATCAACCTGTATTTTTTTTAATGTAAGGTATTACTTTTAATAAATAAGTAGTATTTATTTTTGTACAGGGTTGCAAAAGACTCTTCAGCTTGTCTAAAGGTAGCACTGGCTCCTCCCACTCATCTATAATGTTAGTTAGCCTTGATTTAGTTCCAGGAAATTGGGGAGTTTTCTTCTTATTTCCCCAGATCTGTATACTACAAATGGATTTCAGAGCACGAAAGTAAAATGAAGTACATATAAAGGAACAGTTATAAGTACTGAGTACTGACAAGTTTTCCTTGGAATTAGGTAAATTTTGGCTTCTTCTCAATACTCTGCACCCAGATCGACAGCCCTGGAAGAGCTGAGTGGAGGTGGAGGATACATTCATGTAGCAGTAAGATAACCATGGCCAGCTCCAACAAGGGCACAATGGTGACAATCGTTAGAACTGAAATGGTCTCAGTACTGGACTGTGGGCACTGGTGGGCATTAGCAGTGTAGTCAACACGTCTGTCCTCAAGGAGAGAGAGAAATTCACAGAAAGAGATGCCAAGCAAGTGTTGTGGAGGAATAAAGCACAGGCAACACTGCAACTCTGAGAAGATTATCTTTTTGTCTAAAAATAGTGGTTCTCTGAAGCATGGAATGTCTTAATGTGGCAGCTTCTATTTGGACATCTGAGGAGGCTTCAGTGAAGTCTCTCGCCAATCGTACACGTCCGGGAGCAGGAAAGCATAATCACTCCGCCATATTCTTTCTTTAACGTACTTGGCCTTATCCTCTGGCTCTGGATATCAGAAAGCCTCTTCCAAGACAACCTGTATTTTGGAGCCTGAACAAATGGTGGCCTCTGTGCTACATGCTCACCTGCCTTGTTTAGCAGTTTTAACACCAGTGTTACTGACTCCCACCAGTGCTGAAATATTTGAGTTTGTGGCCTCTTCAGCCATGCTTCATGCAAAGCATGAGTGCAAATACAAGAAAACTATGCTGTGTTTTGTGTTGTGTTGTGTGTGTGTGTGTGTGTAAGTAAGTGATACTTTAGCTTGTTACACTCATGGTCCTGTAAAAACCTATGTTATTCTTCCAGTAGATAATCCCCCTGTCATCAGTGCTTACAGGAGGAAACCCTTCAGAGCAGAGGTTCTCAACCTGTGGGTCCCAACTTCTCCTGGGGTTGAATGACCCTTTCACAAGGGTCACCTAAGACCATAGGAAAACACAGATATTTACACTATGATTCATTACAGTAGCAACATTACAGGGGTCACCACAACATGATGTCCTGTATTAAAGGATTGCTGCATTAAGAAAGTTGAGAACCACTGCTTTAGAGCTTCTAGGTTCAGGGAACATGTAGCTAGCCAAAGGTGTGCTTGGTCTCTGGGGTTCAAGAATAGAAGTGATTTGAAGGCTGTTGGTTCCAGAGTTCAAGAGAGTGTGTAGAAGGGGAAGGGATGCTGCTTCTGCTTCCCCTCTTTTCACACATTCAGTGTGTCTCAGGGAGGATGGGATTCTGTGACAGAAATCTGGGATCAGAACATGTAGCATAGTGGAATTTTGCTTTTAAGAAATGTGCTTTGCTGAGAAAGCAGATGTGGTAGTTTGAAAGAAAATGGCCTCTGAAATGAGTGGCTCTATTAGGAGGTGTGGCCTTGTTGGAGGAAATGTGTCACTGTGGGGGTGGGCTTTGAGGTCTCCTATGCTCAAGCTACACCCAGTGCCATACTTCACTTTCTGCCAATCAAGATGTAGATCTCTCAGCTCCTTCCCCAGCATCATGACTGACCATATGCTGCCATGTCTTGCCATGACAACAATGGATGAAACCTCTGAACTGCAGGCCATCTCTAAATAAGTGTTTTCCTTTATGGGAGTTGCTGCGGTCATGGAGTCTCTTCACAGCAATAGAACAGTGACTAAGACAGCTGATAAGGTGGCTTCTCTGACCAATTCACACCTAAAGAAACCTGGTCAATAAAATTCACCGAGAATCTGTGTTCTTTATGTACAATTCTGATATATTCTTCTCTCTTCCCCATCATATCCCCGATGCCTACCACTCTGCAAGAGTCAGAGTAGTGACACAGAGTTTAAGCAGGGAAGCAGAATTGCTCAAGATAAGACATGGTGACACCTGTAGAACCTTGTAGACATTAGCTTGAACATTGAAATACATCAGAGAGTCTGTGACAGAGAACTGAATGTATGATTGAGCCTTTAGAAAAGCCCTCTATTTATGTGCAGCAAAAATGAAGCTCAAGGCATAGCAATGAAGCAAGGACACACTCAACAGGAAGCCATAGCAATCATCCAGAAAAGAGAAAATAGACTCTTGAGTTCTTCGGTGGCAGTTGGTGTGGTTTGTGCTCATTTAAGTAAGAAATGCCCCCCCCTTTAGACTCAGACATTTGAATACTTGGTCCCCAGCTGGTGGTGCTATTTGAGGAGGTTTGGTAGTGTAGACTTGATGGAGTAAATATGTCACTGTGGACATCCTCACCCTGCTTCTGGTTCTCTTTCTGCTTTGTGCTTGCTGTTAAAGATGGGAACTCCCAGCTTCTGCTCCTGCCTCCTTGCCTGATACTTGGCTGCCATGCCTTCCCATTGTAAAGGACTCTTAGACTCTGGAACCATAAACGAACAAAACAGTTTTGGGAGTATTGAGAAACTGCAGGACTCTCATTGGCCACTGTTACTTCACTCATGACTAGAAGCCAAAATATATAGCGGACCCTTATCCTCTGGATCCGTAAACCAATATAAACTCTTCCTCCCATAAGTTGATTTTGGTCATGGTATTTTATCCCGTAAAAGAAAAGTAACTAACACAGTGTTTCAAAATATTTTTTTGAAGATAGTGTAAATAGAATTTAATGATGAGTGGAATGCAGAGTGTGAGTGAGGAAAGGATTCTAAGTTTTAACTGTAGCTTTGGACTGAGAAACCTTGGGATAGATTTGTTGTTCACTAAGATTGAGAAGGCTTCAGGCAGAACAGGTTTGATGGAAAAGGTTAACCCTCCCCCTTTCTTAGTTAGATGGTGTAGGAGGTCCTTCTGTTTATGTATTGCTTTCATTGGTTAATCAATAAAGAACCGGCTTGGTCTGATAGGGCAGAACTTAGGTAGGTGGAGAAGACAGAACTAAATTCTGGGAGGAAAAGAGTAGAGTCAGAGAACCACCACAGAGTTGCCAGAGTCAGACATGCTGAATCTTTCCCAGTAAGCCAGACCTCGTGGTAATATACAGATTATTAGAAATGGGTTAAATCAAGATGTGATAGTTAGCCAATAAGAGGCTAGAGCTAATGGGCCAAGCAATAATTTAATTAATAAAATTTCTGTGTGGTTCTTTCGGGTGTAAGCTAGCCAGGTGGCGGGAATAAACAAAGGGACCCTCTCTCCATCAACAGTTAAATGTCTAACATATGTCTAGGTGGACATAGGCTGAGGCTGGCTGCACAGAGTAGCATTTTAAAAGGGAGGGTCGAGCTGGAGATATAAATCTGTCACTTGACAGCTTCCGGTAGGTAAGCCACAAAACTGAAAGAAATCACCAAAGAATTAAAAGTAGGCCCAGGCCTGCCAGAGGTGGCTGAGATGAGATCCCAAGCGGCAAAATTCACATATAGAATTTAAATCATTAGATATAAACATTACAGCTGTTAAAACTTATATCTACTATGATGAACTTGAAGTAACACAAAGCAAACATGAGATGAGCTATGAGTGAAATGACTTTGCCCCACATGGCTAGACGAGCTGTCTACATGAACTGTGAAATATCCAGGCCCACACGGACTTTGCAAAATCCATAAAACAGAAGGGGAACACTCATCCATTACTAGTGGGAATGCAAACTTGTGCAACCACTTTGGAAATCAGGATGGTGGTTTCTCAGGAAATTCGGGATCAATCTACCTCAGGATCCAACAATACCACTCTTGGGAATATACCCAAGAGATACCCTATCATACTACAAAAGCATTTGTTCAACTATGTTT
>LOEQ01007831.1:36524-50274 GCA_001685075.1 Bramus lutescens | reverse complement strand
AGAGCTGTCCTATTGTGGCTCTACACCTCCAGAGCTGTCCTATTGTGGCTCTACCCCTCCAGAGCTGTCCTATTGTGGCTCCACCCCTCCAGAGCTGCCCTATTGTGGCTCTACCCCTCCAGAGTTGTCCTATTGTGGCTCTACCCCTCCAGAGCTGCCCTATTGCAGGTCTAAGTATAGCCTGACTTCCCTATAAGTCAGGATATCTTTGCAGCTGCAGTCCTGTAACACTCACGTTCCCTACACCAAGGCCACCAAAAGCCTGAAAGCTAACTTGTGTACATTTCAGCCCAAGGCTGAAAGGCTGAAAAACATGGAGCTCACTGAAAAGCTATGGAATCCGGAGAAAGAGAGTGTTCCAGCTCGCAACAGAGGCATATTCAATTTTTCTTTGTTTTATTCTTCTGTAGGACCCAGCTGACTGGATAGTGGCTAGTCATATTAACCCCATTGAGTCCACTGGTTCACATAAATCTGCATCAGAAGCACCCTCATGAGCACACCCCCAAATAATTCTTTACCCAGTTTCTAGGTATTTCTTAGTTCAGTCAATTCGATATTTAGAAATAACCTTCACATAAGGTTATAGTAGACTTTCTTGGACGATCAGCCCCCAAATCATGACAAAGAGACTTATTATGAACGCTTAACCTTAGCTTAGGCTTGTTTCTAGCTAGCCTTTTAAACTTAGATTAGCTCATTTCTATTATTCATTGGCCTACCTTGAGGATCACTTACCTCATTTACATACAGTCCATCCTGCTTTCCTGTTTCCTCCGTGTCTGGCTGGCTGACTTCCCTTGTCTCTCTGCCCACCGACCCTGCCTATCCCTCCTCTGCCTAGCAATTGACTGTTCAGCTTTATATTAGATCAATCAGATGTCTTAGGTGGACAAAGTAAACCAGCAGCTCATCTTTACATAGTTAAAAAATATTCTATTCCACAACATAAGGTGATTCTATGCACTGCCTAGAGCTTGGGGCGGGTCAATCTTAGCCAACAATGAAAGTGAAGGAATCAGATTGGTGATGTAGTACTTGAATACTGTTACCAAAAGAAGGATTATTGTATATAAATCAGTTCACAAAATCTCAGTCCGCTGGAAATTATACTTAGAGCTTATTGACATCTCCTCAGAGAAAGAAAAGCTAGTGGCAGTAACAAGAAGACAGTCTTAAGAGTTGATCAAGTTCTGTCAAATTTATAGAAGGTTGTTTCTGTACAGACTTGTCATTTCAGCTGATGAAAACAACCACCTTGTCCAGCTTAAAACTATCAAAAATTTCTATCCTGAAAATAAATCTTAAGTTCTGAGCTAGAGGACCAGTACAAAATAATATGATTTACCCCAAACAGCAAATATCACAATTCAAATTTGTTGTTAGTAACTCAGCTTCATGAAATCAAAGACATGAAAGAATGTAATAATTCATTGATATATAAATAAATGGTACACACTGTTCATACATAGCACTCATATCACCCCAACCTTAAACCTAGACACTGTCTACTTCTGCCTGACTTATCTGTGATGCACACTCCCAGGATCCTACTTCTCTCCTTCATTCCTTCTTTGGATGAATACGCATGAATTGGCTACGTGTGAAAAACACTGTCCTAGCTGCTGAGATTAAATGATGAGCAATTTGCAAAGCCCTTGCCCTCTTTTATCTTATAGGTCACTGGGAAAGCAAAAAATTAATCAAACTTTAAAAGCATATCAGCCTCCATGACTAATGGCTTTATGACTAAAGGACCAAAGACTTATGGGGACCGGACTATATATATGTATATGATGGACCAGCAACCCATCAAATAGAATCCACTTGAGGTGAAACAAAGTGTTAACAAAGTTCAGAATGGTGGAAGAGATCATGAGGAACAGTGTAGGACACATTAGAACCCTGAAGACAGAGGGACCCCAAGTTATTGGCTGAACTGAGTCATGCAGAATTGGTGTAGACTGAGGTAGATCTGCAAATAAAGTGTTAGGCCAGGTTTTGCAGAAAATCATAGATGATGTTAAAAAACTCGGAATTTTACAGTAGAACTAGTGGGCTAACATAACCAGAGATGTCTTTAAAGAGTTGTCTTTAGTGACAACATGGGGAATATATCAGAGGTCCCGAAGGTGGAAGTGGAGAAAACTGTTAGGAGTGGTCCTGAAAAAAATTAAAAAACAGTTCCTCCAAACAAGGTGGTATATAGAGTGAGGTTGACGTGGGTAGAACCTACTCTCCTCAGACATTAAAAATGATAGGTTTATGGGTAAAGTTTGACAGAGACAGCGATAAGGATGCATGCCATTCCTGGCTTTACTCAAGCGAATAGATATGCTTATCTTTTAATATTGAGATGATCAGATAAAAGTCAGGGCCTAAGATGTGGCTCAGTAGTTTCAATAGTTGAAGCCTTATGTTTCACCCCTTAACACCATGGTAAAACAAAAACATGATTGTCATGATGATTTCTATCTAAAAAATTTGAACTTTGACATATTTAATTAGCAGTGCTAAATAAACACTTGGAAAATCAAGCCTTATGTCCAAGGGCATAGTGTGGGATGGAATCTAACATCTTAAAGTCTTCCAACTGCCAGCAATACTTAAAACTATGGAAATTAGTGAGTTTATTCAGGAGGAGAGAGAGAGAGGAGGGTGAGAGAGGGAGAGGAAGGGAAACGAGGGGACAACAGGAAAGAAGGGAGGCAAGAAAAGACTGGAAGCTCCAGACAAGGAAGTCTTACCTAAATATTGAAAGATAATTCTCACATTTACCACTGAGGTGGAGGATGATGAGGTGGCAAAGAGATTGAGATGGAGCAGTAGATAGGAAGAGGAAGACTTGCAGAAAGTGTGGTCAGGGAGGCCAAAGATAAACAATGATTCACAGGGGAGGAAATGGTCAGTCAGACAACTGTTATTGGGATGTGAGGCAAGACAAAGACCAAATGTCACTCATTGGATTTGGAGATGCCCAAGTCATTGATGACCTTAGGGAGAACTGTTTGGGAAAGTTTGGGGGTGGCAGCTAGGTTTCAGTGGGCTGAAGAATGACTCAGATCCTGTTTGCTGGGACTCCTGCCTTTTGATTCTGACTTTTTATGATTTCTGTCTGCCTTTTGAACCTGGTCTATTTGTCTTGAGTCTCAGACACTTGACTCAGCCCCAGTCAACAAGGCCTTCCTCCTGTCTTAATTAGACCCTTTAGATTTTAAGTCTTATTTCTGGACATTGTAGTGTTCCTGATAATGTATGAGTTATTCCTCAGAAGAAGGTAATTGAAGCTTTATTCATCAAAGCAATGCAACACAGACCTCAGGCTTGCAGCAGGTTTTACCACTAATTGCATCAAACTGAAAAGATGCCTAACTTCAGCATCTTCATCTACGTACTGAGGACTGATGGTTCCTTCTTTTTTGTGTTATTGAGAGGATTAATTCTCCTTATGCATGATAACCTTCAACAAGTAGTTATCTTCTACCTGTGCAGTCCTTTCAGGAACCAAACATCTTTTTGTCATCCCTAAACTTAAAGAAATGCTTCCAAAGCAATATGTGGTAATGAATGCTTTTCTGGTTTCTTTCCTTATTTGCTCGACATTTATTTCTCAAACCCCTTTTATTTGGTGATCACAGAATTAGGATTAGACAGTCAATAGTGAGCCAATGCTCCCTGCTAAATGGAATTTATAATTTCTCTAGCGTACGAGACAGACACAAAAAATGAAAGACACTGATAACATGATTACAAAATAGCAGGAAGTATGGGGGTGACTAAAAGGCTGCTGAGAGTCAGAGGACATTCAAAGGAAGCCATATTGAATTAGATTTGTTGTATAAGTTGCCATGGGACATGCAGGAAGAAAACAAAGACATTCACCATCTTTCCTGACATTTGCTGACAGCCTAGGAACTAAAGAGGGTGTTCCCTAAGAAGACATGGAGTGTGATGTTACCCAACTCCTGGAGAGGATCCACAGCTAGGTAGCTATGGGATAATGACCTTCGGAGTTTTCCTTTCTTTCGGTATCTGACTGAATGACTGAGTCAATCCTCTTTTAAACACGATTTCTAATCTGTTTGTGTACTGACAAATCTTACAGTCATGCCAGATAGAATTACATGAAGATGGAAATGAATTGCTTTCGACGAGGCCTCTCCCAAGAATCACATACCTAGACTCAGAGTTTGAACTTTGTACCAGCTCATTACATTTCTTAGGAACAAGTGTGGCTCATGCGTTCTTGACCAAATTCTGGACAAGTGAGATGCTAATTAAAAGACATTGGGGCAGATGGGGTTTTGCTAGACAGACCTAGCAAAGCACATGCTTTCTTTGTTAAGTTAGGTTGCCATTTGAGCCCAGGAAGAGCTGTTGTGTGCACAGTATTAACTGCAAACCGGGGAGGGTTCTGGACAAACATATGGACTAGTCTCTATCTGACTTTGTGGTTTTCTATCTCTCCACTGGTGGCTACCACCTCTCCTAGGTCACCAGGCATCCTCCCCTCACTAAGAACTCTATCTTTATATTCCTCTGTACAGAGAGCCTGGCTTAGGAGAAATGTTTGTGGTTAAAAAAAAAAAAGTAATGTTACCTACTGGAGCATGGCTACTGAGTAAGAGCTGTTGATAGGTATGGTGGGAATCAATCAACTTCAATGCTCAGCAATACCATTCTTGGGCATATACCCAAAGGATGAAGACCCATACCACAAGGACATTTTCTAAACTATGTTCATAGCAGCATTATTTGCAATAACCAGAACCCAGAAACAGCCTAGATGCCCCTCAACTGAATAATAGATAAAGAAAATGTGATACATTTACACAGTGGTGTACTACTCAGCAGTTTAAAAAAAATGACATCTTGAAATTTGCAGGCAAATGGATGGAACTAGAAAAAACCATCCTGAGTAAGGTAACCCAGACAGAAAAAAATGGTATGTACTCCTAAGCGGATATTAGACACAAAACAAAGGATAACCAGCCTATACTCAACAACCCCAGAGAAGACAGGAAATAAGGAGAATCCTAAGAGAGGCATATATGGATCCCCCCTGGGAAGGGGAAGTAGACAAGATCTCCTTAGTAAATTGGCAGCACTGGGAGAGGGTGGAGGCTAGTGGGGGAGTGGGGAGGGGGGAAGGGAAGCAGGGAGGAGAACATGAGGTGTCGGGAAGATCGAGTTGGGTAAAGGACAGAGAGGGAGAGCAAGGAAAGAGATACTTTGGAAGTGGGAGCCATTGTGGGGTTAGTGAAAAACTAGGCACTAGGGAAACTCCCAGAAAACTGCAAGAATTACCCCAACTAAGAATCCAAGCAATAGTGGAGAGGGTACCTTAACTGCCCTTCCTCTGTAATCAGATTGAAGACCACCTTAATTGTCGTCATAGAACCTTCATCTAGTAACTGACGGAAGTAGATGCAGAGACCCACAGCTAAGCACTGGGCCAAGCACCCAGAATCTAGTCAAAGAGAGGGAGGAGCGATAATATAAGCAAAGGGGTCAAGACCATGATGGGGAAATCCACAGAAACAGCTGACTCAATCTGGTGGGAGCTCACTGACTCTGGATTGACAGCATAAAACCAAACTAGGCTCTCTGAATGTGGGTGGCAGTTTGTGGCATGGGCAGTTTGTGGGGCCACTGGCAGTGGAACCAGTATTTATCCCTAGTGCATGATCTGCCTCTTTGGAGTCCATTCCCGATAGAGGGATTCCTTTTTCAGCCTAGCTACAGGCGGGTAGCTAGGGGCTTGGTCCTGCCTCAAGTGATGTGATATAATTTGTTGACTCCCATGGGAGGCCTCACCCTCTCTGAGGAGTGGATGGAAGTGGGTGCGGGGAGGGTGGGAGGAATGGAAAGATCAGAGGGACAGGAAACTGGGATTGATATGTAAAATAAGATTTTTTTTAAAGGCTGGGAGGCGATGGTACATGCCTTTAATCCCAGAGCTAAGTGGATCTCAGTGAGTTTGAGGCCAGCCTGGTCTACTAAGTGAGTTCCAGAACAGGCTCCAAAGCTGCAGAGAGACCCTGTCTTGAAAAAACAAAAACCACAACCAAACAAATCAAAATAAAAAAGAAAACCACTCAACCTGCATAAAAAATAAAAATAAAAAAGAAGCCCAAAGATGTAATCCATTTACTTGACCTTGAGCTGACTAGGTGTACAGGAGTGGGAGAAGGAGACAGTTTTTATGGCAATTTCTATCCCAGGCTTTAGACAATTAATCTTTTTATGCTAAGACAATGTGATGAGGGAGAATTGCCTGAAAAAAGGATATCCTTAGCATGATTTTCTTTCTTTCATATGAGCATTATTGTTTCTTATGCTAGCTCCCATGTAGGAGAATTCTTTCTTCTCTTTAAAGATCATCTCTACTCTGAAAACATGGCTCGCTCTTCAGGTTGCTCTGAGGCAACTATTATTGGAATAACAAAGGACGGAAGGCTTGATGAGGTTTAGGGATGACTTTTATTCTTGCCATCAGATGTCATTCTTTGCCATATGGTAGACTCACAGACTGTGTCTGTCCCCAGAAAACAAAGAGCTCATCCTCAAAGAAGGCTCAGGAGAGCTATAGGACATGTTTGTATTGATCTGACAGAGACCGTGCATGGATCCAAGACAGACAAGGATAGACTATTCACACAGTGCATAGTAGCGTTCTAAAACTATCTACCTAAAAAACTAAGGCAGTGTGTGAGAGGCTCAGAGAGCTGAAGAAAGCCCCTCTCACCAGCTACTGAATTCAGTGACAAATGATGGATGGGAGTGTGTGTGTTGTGGAAAGCCCAACAGAAGAATCAGCAAGGCCAGGAGACTTCATGTCTATGTAAGCTACGTCGTTAACAGTGCCTCGTGACAACAAGTTTTCATTCTAACAGCCATGATGGATTCTTTCCTCTTGAAAATGGGACTTTTATGGATAAAAGTGGTATTTCAAGCCCTGTCTGCATTGAGCCAAGGGAAGTCCTAAAATACATTTGATGGTTTTACCTAGGGTTGCTGAAGTCAGTACCTTGAGAAAAAGTTTCTCTTCCTACAGTTGGTGAGGTGGGGTACCAGATGGCCTCATGGAAATGTCCCGTGGCTGGCTTTGTCACTGCTGTGACACCTACCAGTGAGAGAGTGGGGCTTCATTCATTATGATAACATAAAGGACACTAATAGCTGATGGCCTCCTTGCACTCATGGAAGAAATATACTCTGAAAAACTGAGTTGCATTCCAAGGCTCTCTTTCTTATTTTGTATTTTCATGCATTTCCTCAATGATTACTTATCATTTTATGTTCAATGGAGTAAACATATTCATTGCAAATACTTTGTCCTTCAGCACAGGTAAATTTCTCTTAGGGGTCAATAATCATAGTAGCAAAATAATCATAACATACTAGCTATTTTATGTACTATTAAGGAAAACAACCTTTATCATCAAATTTTTGCATTACATATTTAAATTTCACACCCAAAGTTATTTTCAATAGGAAAAAAATCTGAGGCAAAAGCAGAATTCAATTTTGTAGTCTTTTTTGGGGGGATGGGTAAGTTCTGTTGTAAAGATTTATTTATTTGTTTATTTTATGTGTTTATGTATATGTGTATGCTAAAATATATGTATGTGCATTACATATGTACAGGTGGCCAGAAGAGGATGTTGGATCCTTTGAAGATAGCCTACATGTGGTTGTAAGCTGCCTAATGTGTGTGCTAGGAACTAGCCTGTGTCCTGGGCTAAAGCAGCCAATGCTGTTTATCCCTGAGCCTTTTTTCTAGCCATGAACTTGCAGGCTTCTGAGAAGTATTTTGATTTGGGCAGTGGGTTTGTGATTCTAGACCATAGTGTTAACAGAGTGAAAAAAATTGGAAAATTTTATTTACCAGTATTTAGGAAATATTGGCGTTTTTGAAAGAGAAATGCTCCATACCGGGAAACATCAGCAGCTAAAATGGTTTGGTGAAATTCAGGTACTGAACAGTCCATGTTTTAGTATCTTTATTTGGAGAAGAAATCTAAAAATAGCAACAAAACTCCAAAAGTTCAGTTCTTTCTAGCAATGAAAGTGTCGCTGAATCCTCAATTTGGTTTGAAATTCCTCAGCATTTTGCAGCATTTACATTGGTTCTTGTTCAAAACTTGTCTCATTGGAAATTTCAAACAGTGTTCCTGTTATTCTGTTCTTAGCTCTTACCCTTTTTCCGGTCCCTACCCTCTACTAAAAGTTGAAGATTGGGCTTCTTCTTACATTTTCCATTGCACTCCGATGGCCCCAGAGACCTTCTTGCTCCTGGCTTTTCTGCAGGGAATGAGCTTTCACCTTTCGAGGAGGAATGTATTGAAACAATCTCTGTCTTCAACTGAATGACAGAAACAATAAGCAATGCCTTTTTGTAAAGACAGAGACTATTAATAAAAAAAAAGCAGTCCTGGAAGTCCAGTTGGAGCCTGTTTGATACCTCCTTGTGGAAGCTCCCTTGATGTGAGCTGCTAGCAAGATGGCCTATCATCTTTTCATGGTTTTCCTGAAAGCCTCTTAACAGTTCCAGCTGGTCACAAAACAGTGGAATTTATCCAGCCATTTGCTGGTCCCCATTTGCTCCCAGCAGCAGGGATCTCCAAAAGTGTCTCTCTTATCAAATGTTCTAATTAGAAAGCCAAGCTGCTTCTGTTATTTGGAACATGATAGTTCTGTGTGCTTTTCCAGACATCTAACTAACCTCATGTTACCTGTTAGAGTCTTGATGCTCAGAATCCTTGCGGCACCCTAAGGGGAAACCCTTAGTCCAGTTTTGGCAAACATCTACGATAAGAGCCTTCAGGCTAATGTCTTTCAAAGAACACAGTTTGTTTATTCATTTTCCATTCACTTAATACTTGTTCAACAAATTCCAGACTCTATTAGAGGGTAGGGATTTCCAAAGGAATTTAAACTATTTATATTATGCATTGTGCTCTATAGATCTTTTTGTTTCCATCTGTACATTCATGTACATTTTCTAGGTTATCATAGCCTTATAGGTATTCTTAAATTCAAGAACTCTTTCAGGTTTGTTCTCTTAATATATTATTATTATTATTATTATTATTATTATTATTATTATTATCTCTGTACTGTAGGTTGACATAGACCTCATCATTTAGCCCAGGTTTGCCTTGAAGTCAAGGCAATGTCCCTGCTGAGGCTTCCCAAGTGCTGGTGTTACAGGCATGGATCACTGTCTTAGGGATTCTATTGTTGTAATGAAACGCTAAGACCAAACAGCAAGTTGAGGTGGAAAGGATTTATTCATCATCAAAGAAAGTCAGAACAGGAATCTAGCAGGGTGGTAACCTGGAGGTAGGGGCTGATGCAAAGGCCATGGAGAGGTGCTCCTAACTGGTTTGCTCAACCTGTTTTCTTAGAGAACCCTGGACCATGAGCCCAGGGGTAACGTCACCCACCCTGGGCTGGGCCCTCAGAATCAATCCCTAAGAAAATGCCTTACAGGCCTGACTACAACCAGATCTTATGGAGGCATTTTCTTCCTTTCTTCCTTCCTTCGAAGGAAGGAAGGAAGGAAGGAAGGAAGGAAGGAAGGAAGGAAGGACTGTTTCTTTGTTTTTTTTTGTTTTTGAGATAGGGTTTCTCTGTAGCTTTGGAGCTTGTCCTGGAGACCAAGCTGGCCTAGAACACACAGAGATCAGCCTGCCTCTGCCTCCTGAGTGCAGAGATTAAAGGCGTGCACCACCACTGCCCAACTTGGAGGTATTTTCTTGACAAAGATTCCTTCCTCTCAGATGACTTTAGCTTGTGTCAAATTTAAATAAAACTGTCCAGCACAATCACCTGGTTTCATTCTTTTTTCACAATAGTTTTTCTACTTTAGGCCTTTTGTATTTCCATAATTAGAATTCCATATACACTTTAGCATCAATTTCTAATATATTAAAAAGGTCTGCTGGGTATTATATTGACTTTAAGTATGAATATTTTAATTGTGAAAATAAAATTTGGTAGAATCACTGAGGAGCTGATTACTATTGATGTACTTGATACGATATCTGAAATAAGGATCCGTTTGACCTGGATTTCATGATCCTGTCATCAGACACTTGGGGGAAGTGTTGTGTTTTGTTCTGAGAGTTGGACATATGTAAACAAAGCATCCCTTGAAAGAGGGTTCATTTCCTCCTGAAAGAGAAAGTGAAATGCAAAGGGACAAACCCATCTTGCCAAGAGTGCCAAGGAGCAGCACTTGCTGCTTCATGGGGCTGACGAGTTCCACATCCAAATGTCCAGCTCTCCCCTACTCGCTGACAAGTTGCTGTTGATTTTCTTTGGGTAGTCACAAAATTAAAATCTCATCCCTTTAGTGAATGAAGATAAATTCCTATCATAATATTTGAATAAGAGCCACGGCTTCCAATAGCTGGTTTCTCTAATGTGAGATGGCTTCCTGATTCTTCCTTCACTCACTCTGTTTTTAAGAACCATAAAATAATAAAACAAAACAAATAAAATAGGAGCACATGAGTTCTACAAACTAGATAAAGATGTTCCACACACACACACACGAGGAATCACATGATATTTTCATAAACACCACTCAGCAATGTGACACACATTCTTAGTAAGTACTCAACAAACATTGTCACATCTGGTTTTCAGAAAAGACATTTCCCTTATGTGGTATGTGGTACAATGTTTCAATGATATATTACTTGTAGGAAGTTAGCTTGTAAAGCGGTTCAGCTCCATTGTCATAAAAATTAGTACTAAGTTGTCGCATGTGCTGTTCCAGATGCTTGAGAAACTAGAAACAAATTCAGGCCCCACCAGTAAGCAGCTTATAACCAGAGGCTGTGTCTAGCTAATATGTCATAGAAAGCTGGCGAACAAAGGAGCATCAGTGAAATTAGAAAACTTCACGGTATGGTGATAATCTAGAAGAAATATACTGACATTATTTAAAATCTTTTTGTCAGTTTTATATATGCATATAAAGTATTCTGCCTATTTGCAGCCTAATTACTATCTTACCCACTTCCAACTACTGATGGCCTTCTTTCCAATAGTCTCTCTTTCTCTCGCCCTCTCCCCCTCTCTGTTTGTGTGTGTGTGTGTGTGTATGTGTGTGTGTGTGTGTGTGTGTGTGTGTAGGTTGCCGGAGCTACAATATGTTCATGATTGCAATACTGGGAGACAGCATTTCATAGCATTCTTCTCTATCCTTGGCTCTCATAATCTTTCTGTCTCCATATTTGTGATCTTCCCTGACTTTGGAAAGAGTGAGAAAGATGTCTCATTTAGGGCTACAGACTCTGTAGCCACTTATATTTAGCACCTCAACCAGTTATGAGTTTCTGCATTAACTGTCACCCTCTGATTAAGCTGAGAATGCCACTAGTCTGTGGGCATAAGTGTACATATAAGGCAGTTAGACAACCCAATGGTCATTTAGTACAGTGCTATACTCAGTTGTACCCTACAGCTGTGATCTCCTCAGTCATAGACTTTGGACCAGATTTATAATACCAAGCATGAATGCCTTCCCGTGAAGCAGGACTTACATTTATTCAGAAAGCTGTTGGTTACCTCCCAAATGCTCATGCCAGTATTACATCAGTGGACACGTATTTCCTAACAAGTTGGTATTGTGCCATCCAAAGCTTTGGAAAACCTGGATAAATTTTCCCCTCAACAGTCTACATGGTGCCTTCTGGAATAATGGACCTGAAATAGAAAGGGGAAAGATCCTACTTCAGTTTAGCTTAGATTTTTGGGTTGTATCTACAGTGTGTGGTATATTCATGAATAGGGTATTACTACTAAGTTCTTCCAGACAACCAAGAATAATAGTATAATAGTTTGTTTTCTGGGAGAGCACCATGACCAATCTTATTACCATTTCAAAGAACCCAGTTTGGTTTTCATTGATTCCTGCTGCTTTTTTCCATTTCTATTTCACTGATTTCTGCCCCATTCTTCAATATTCTTTTTATCTACTGTTTTGGGATTTGGTTTGTTCTTATTTACCTAAGTCCTTAATATATATCAATAAGTTATTTATTGCAGATAGCTCTGATGGTTTTTAATGGGTACTTAAAGCTACAAGCCCCACTTTTAGGACTTCTTTTACTGTACCTGAATAGCTTCTGGTATGTTGTGTTTAGATTTTTCATTATATTCACTTTTTAAATTTCTTCATTGACATAGAGTCATCATTATGTAGGTGTGTTGTTTAATCTCCAAGAGTTCTTGCACTGTTTTGTTGTTTTTCTTGGTGTTGATTTCCAACTTTATTACGTGACACAAAGAGTTACTTAAATTTCCTATATTTGTTGAGATTTCTTTTGTATTTCAATATGGGATTGATTTTAGAGTAAGTCACATGGGTTGCTGAGAAGAATATGTATTCTGTATTATTTGAACACAATAACTGCAGCTGTGTGTTAGGTGCATTTGATTTATGATGTCACTTGACCTCAATGTTTCTCTGTTTATTTCTTGTCTGTATGACCTGTCTATTACTGTGCCATGATTAATCTATGACTTTATATCCAGAAGTATTTATTTTATTAAGTTGACAGCACTTGTGTTCTGTGCATGTGTGTTTAGACTTGCAATTTCCTCTTTATGATTGTTTCTTTAATTAGTATTAAGGGGCCTCCTTTACCTCTTCTGACTAATTCTAGTTTGATCCTGTTTTGTTTGCTATTAGAACAGAAAAACCAGCCTGCTTCCTGGTCCCATCTTCTTGTAATATCTTTGCTCATTATTTCATTCTAAGGTAATGTCTGTGTTTAAAGTTGAGATTAATTTCTGTGTCTTTTAACTGGGCAAATGAGACCAAAATTTTTATTCTTTTTTTTAGATTTATTATTANTCCCATGCTCTTGGATGGGTAGGATCAACATAGTAAAAATGGCATTCTACCAAAGGGAATCAATAAATTCAACACAATCTCCATTAAAATCCCAACAAAATTCTTCATAGACCTTGAGAGAACAATAATCAACTATATATGGGAAAAAACAGGATAGCAAAACCACTCTTATACAATAAAGTAACTTCTCGAGGCATTACCAACCCTGACTTCAAACTCTATTACAGGGCTACAGTAATGAAAACAGCTTGGTATTGGTATAAAAACAGAGAGGTCGACCAATGGAATTGAATAGAACACCCAGATACTAATTCAAAACCTATGAACACCTGATTTTCAACAAAGGAGCTAAAAGTATACAATGGATAAAAGAAAGCACCTTCAACAAATGGTGCTGGCATAACTGGATGTCAACCTGTAGAAAATGAAAATAGATCCATATCTATCACCATGTACAAAACTTAAGTCTAAATGGTTTAAAAACTTCAATATTTATCTGAACTCAGTGAAAATGATAGAAGAGAAAGTGGGAAGTAGTCTACAACATATGTGCACAGGAGACCACTTCCTATGTAGAACCCCAGTATCACAGACAATAAGGGCAACATAGAACGAATGGGACCTTCTGAAACTGAGAAGCTTCTGTAAATCAAAGGACACTGTCATTAAGAGAAAAAGACATCCTACTGATTGAGAGAAGATCTTCACCAACCCCACATCAGACAAAGGTCTGATCTCAAAAATATATATAAAAAAACTCAAGAAACTAGACTTTAAAATGCTAATCAACCCTATTAATATATGGGGCACTGAACTGAACAGAAAATTCTCAACAGAAGAAGTTCAAATGGCCAAAAGACACTTAAGGTCATG
>LOEQ01007831.1:9972-31381 GCA_001685075.1 Bramus lutescens | reverse complement strand
TGATCCTATCTCTTCCCATATATACACACCATACTATGTATATTGATCCTATCTATTCCCATATATACACCCCATACTATATATTGATCCTATCTATTCCAATATATACACCCCATACTATGGATATTGATCCTATCTATTCCCATATATACCCCATACTATGTATATTGATCCTATCTATTCCCATATATACACCCCATACTATGTATATTGATCCTATCTAGTCCCATATATACTCCCCATANTTCCCATATATACACCCCATACTATATATATTGATCCTATCTATTCCCATATATGCACCCCATACTATGTATATTGATCCTATTTCTCCCCATATCTATACCCCATACTATATATATTGATCCTATATATTCCCATATATACTCCTCATACAATGTATATTGATCCTATCTCTTCCCATATATACACACCATACTATGTATATTGATCCTATCTCTCTCCATATCTACACCCCATACGATGTATATTGATCCTATCTCTCCCCATATCTACACCCCATACGATGTATATTGATCCTATCTATTCCCATATATACTCCCCATACTATGTATATTGCTCCTATCTCTCCCCATATCTATACCCCATATGATGTATATTGATCCTACTCTCCACCACTGCCTCTTTTCAACTCATCCTAGTGCCCCTTACATTTTGTAGTCTATTTTTAAAAATTGAGTTATTGTCTCAATATTTATTCTTTTGAGGTTTATGTGAGTGTGTGTGTGTGTGTGTGTTCTAGTCAGTGATTCTGTGCCAAACAGACAGCTGTCAAATATCGTCATTCCCATTCTGTGGGCTTCCTAGTCACCCGCTCACGGTTTCCATTGCTGTTCAGAGCTGTGCCTGCACAGTGAAGTGCCCTGCCTACCTTTGCCTCTAGCAATTTCAGGGTAGCACAGTCTTAACCTGAGGACCTTGATTTTTCTGGAGTTGAGTTTTGTGCAGCGAAAGAAGCAAAATTCTAGTTTCATTTTTCTGAATGCAATTTCTCAGCGACGTTTGTTAAAGATACTGTCTTTTCTCCAATATGTATTTTTGGTACCTTTGTCAAAAATCTTGTAGTTCTGGTTACACGGGCCTCAATTTGGGTCCTCAATTCTATTCCATTGATTTCCTTGCTTGCTTTTGTTCAGTACTATGCTATTTTTATCACTACTCGTAATAAAATTTGAAATGAAGTTTGCTAAGTCTTCCCACATCTTTTGTTTTGCTTGCAGTTGCTTTGGCTATCCTTGGTCTGTCATGTCGCCATATACATCTGATTAGTTTTGCTTCAAATCTTTACATTGATTTTGGTAGGATTACCATCTTTACAAGATCACTTCTTCCAATCCATGAACATGGAAGGCCTATTGACTTTCTAGTGTTCTCTTCAATTTTTCCCTTCAGTGTTTTACAGTTTTTCTGTAGAGGTCTTGTTTCTTTGGTTAGGTTTATTCCCAGGTTTGTTTGGTTGTGATTATATTTCTTTGTAATTGTGCTGTTTGTATTACGAGTGGAATTGTTTCCCTTGTTTATTTTTCACACTGTCATTGATATGGGAAAGACTACTGATTTTTTGTATGTTGATTTTGTATTCTTCCACTTTTCTGAATGTGTTTATTAGATCTAAGGGTTCTTTGGCAGAATTCTTGGGTGTCCTCTGTATAGAATCATATAATCTATAAATAAGAGTACTTTTACTCCTTATTTTCCTATTCGAGTCCCTTTTATTTCCATCTCTTATTCTATTACTTTGGCTAAGACTTTAATCACAGTGTTGGATAGAAGTGGATAGGGTGGACATTCTTGTGAGTCTATTGTGATCTGACGCAGCATAATGAGGGAATAAAAGAGTCATTGTGAATAGGTGATGATAATGGACAAATAAAAAATGCAGCAAGAATGACTCAGACAAGCACCACCTAAGATTTAGACAGAGATCTTGGTCCCATGTCATAGGCAGATGCTTTCCACTGTCTATTGTCATCTCTCTGAAGGTCTAGGTCAGCCAAGTACTTTCAGAGATAGCTTGCTCTGGAACATCTGACAGCTCTGTTTTGTGTCTTCTTTGTATTCTCTTGCTGAGGGATTCTGGATTTCTTCATTATCTAAAAAATGTTAACCTATGATGACTCCTGGGTATTTATCTCATTTGCTTCTGATAATAGCATCTGATAGTATTTCTTTACACAGATTTCTAGAGAGCTTTTTCTGTGATATCTCCTCTAAAAGGTGAAACCCCATATCTGTAGATCATGGAGAAAGAAGGTGTTGTGGGGGGGAAGCACTGAGTATAGTATGAGTCTTCTATGATATTTTTCTGGATATATTTACATGCAAAAAGCATATTTGGGGTGATGATCACCTAACACTTCCTTCAATTTCTGTCTCTCTAAGACAGGTACTCCATTTCAAAGTTTCTTAGCATGCTGCCCACACACCACTGGGCTTCCATCATAGGTGAGGGGATTCTTTTGCTTTCAGAACATTTTAAATTATGGATCAACTCCAACCAGGCCTATCACCTGTATTTGTGTGCTCTGTTTCTAAATGCCTGACAAAGCCCATGAATTGTAGTATGTCTTGAATGTTGGCACACTTCCTTTCAGGTGAAAGACCTTATTCTACAGGAGAGCTACAGTTATTTGATAGCATATTTTGATATGCCATCTTCATAACTTTCAGCTTCAATTTTGAGGTATTATCCATAAACAAAGAACACAGCCTGAATTTTCAGGAGGGGATTCTAATACACTGAACAAGGCAAAGTCACCACTTACTGAGTCCTAGAATAGCTCTCCTGTGAGTTGTAAAGCAGGGGCATGCTTCTGGATGCTGCAGCAATACCAGGATGAAGGGGAGCAGCAGGACCACAGGAGAGGCAAATCAGCAGGTTAGTAAATGTGTGCTCCAGTCGGTGGTGGTTGAAGAACATAAAGTGTAGTCAGGAGATGATGTGAGACGTGGTTAATGAATAAAGCTGCATTTCATTGATGGATTAGCAGAGTAAAGCCAGGCAGGAAATCTGAACAGAGATATATAGAGAGAGTAGGTGGAGTCAAGGAGATGCCTTGTAGCTGTTGAAGGAGAGAGACACCAGAACCTACTGGTAAGCTGCAGACTCATGGCAATACATAAAATAAGAGAAATGAGTTAATTTAAGATATAAGAGCTAGCTAGAAATATGCCTAAGCTAATGGCCAAATAGTGTTGTAATTAATAGTTTCTGTGTGATTTTATGGGTCTGCGTGGCCGGTAAATGAATGAGCAGTCTCTGCTTACAAGGAGATGAGAACTAGTCAGTGGGAATATTAGAAAGTATTGCCGTAGCAGCTTTTGTCCTAAGACAAAGGTGAAATATGCCTTGCCCTTGGGTTTGGGGTAATACTCCAGTTAGCATCGGGATTTGCACAGTTTCCACAAAGTTGAATTGAAACTCCAAAGCCTTATCAGATCTCTTAAGCACAGATGCGGCTCTTTGTAGTTGGGAGTGTTGGAACACACTTCTGATCTCAGTTCTCAGGAGGCTGAGGCAGGAGAGAGGCAAGTTTGAGGGCAGCCTGGTATATACATTGGAACTCTGTCTCAAAGAACAACCACCAAGCAAGCAGACAGATGACAAAGAGAAAAAGGAGAAATAAGGGTTGGGCTGGTTGAAAAGCTTAATAGAGAAAGCCAGCTCAGGCCTGGGCTCCTCCTGAAAACTTACCAGTTTCTGATGAGGAGCTGAAGCTGTAGGAATGCTCGGCACTCATTGTCTGCACTGTCCAGGAAATCCAGAAATTGTCTCAACAGTTGTTTTGTTAATGGATAACTGAATGCAGCCTTAAGTCTATCAGCTGACAATGTTTTCCCCTCTTCCGATAAGTTATGCCCTAAATAACGAATTGTGCATTTGAAAAATTGTTTATGTTTTGAGCTTTTATGTCTTTTTCTGCTAAAGTTGAGCACAGGTGGATGGAGTTCTTTGCACAGATTTCATTGGTCCCTGAGCAAAAGAGCCAGTCACCTACAGCTCATTAGGAGAACTGAAGTCAAAGAAATATCAAGTCTGGACAAAATCTTGTTCTTCCTTGGTGAAGAAAAGAAGGTGAGGCATTCTGGGACAATCCCAAAGAGATCCCCCTAGGTAAAGCAAATAGCTTTAAGAGGGACAGGTGACAAAATGTAATTTGTGTTACAGGTACCAGAAAGCACTGGGCAGCAGTTTTGTTACTGACTGTAAAATCTTGGAAGAGGTGAAGCAGTATCATAGCCTCTTTATGTCCTTTCTGGGCAGAGCAGGATTAGGGAAGGCTCTGAGGAGACCTGAGACTGGGCATCACCTACAGGATTGGTGCTTTCTGTTGCTTCTTTGGTGTTTGTTGTTGGTTTGGTGCAGCTAGGAGAACATCTGTAGAGTTTGCTCCAGTTGCTTTTGCCTATTGCAGTGGAATTTTTAACTCAGAGTCCTTGTTTGGGGAGTGTGCCAAAGAGAGCAGGTGAACTATATTCAGAAGACACATAATCTGGTTGTGAGCAAAGGACTCTTCTTGGACCTCAAAACTACAGTCCCTTTGGAAAACAGTCTTCATTTCCATTGGAAGAGCAACCCATCACTATTTAATTTTTAGTGCTATCACATAGACAGAAGGAACATGTTACAAGTCAGAGGATCAAAGGGCATCACTAAGGGCAGACAGAGAGAGAGACACACACACAGAGAGAGAGAAGTTCTTTGAGTTCTTTGAGACGCCATCTACCTGCATGTGAGGCTGACTTTGAGGAAGACACTGGACCAAAGTGGCAGATTTTATCATAGGAAGTATAGTCTCATATCTGCAAGACACCAAAGAGTGACTGTCCTAAAGAGATGGAGAGTTCTCACTTCAGGTGCTTCTTACGGCATTAGCTCTTCTTGATGATTTAGGGTATGGCTCACCCACTGGTTATAACTAAGGGATTTCTCACTATCTTGTCTCTCCTTTGCAAGTCAAAAGACCTTTTCTTCAGTATTCCTTCTGTTTACAATGTCTACAAGGATCCAAGATAGTTGGAAGGGTCACCCAGCGGACCTCAGAACCATAAGTTTTCTTTGGGTTCTGTTTTGCTTTTATTCTAAGAATTCTTTCAACATAGTCTGTCAAGTCATTATAGTTCAACAAAGTCTACTCATTATGAGCTTTATTTTTGTAGGAATTCTCTCACTTCAATCTTTAGTACATTCACAACACAAGTTGAATGTTTTGCTTTTTAAGCGTTTTCAAAACATCCAAATGTCAGAGGAAGGACTTTTCTAATAACCCTGGAATTTTCCTGTGACTTCATCTTGCTTTTCTTGTTTGTTTGTTTGTATAACAAAATTACAGCCCAGTTAATTTTTATTAGAAATGATCCAGGTCTGGGTTTTAGGAGACTCTGATTACTTTTATAGACCTCTTTTAATTTTCTTATTATGGAAAGATGGATCTGAGGATCTTTTCTGGGTCAGCTTGTGCAGCTTCTGGCTTGCAGTATTTAGCTTCTGTCCATCTCATAATGCTAAGATGATACATAAATTATATAACTTTAGGTTCTGGGCTCCTAAAAGAATTTTGAGTTGGAGTATGCAGAGATGGCTCAATGAATATATCTTGACAGCCTAAGTTTGTGTAAAAACAAACATGATAAGACACATAATAATAAAAAAAACATGCAATAATCCCAGTGTGCCCTTACGAAGAGATGGGAGGTAGAGTTTGAGACCTGGAGGCCTGCAGATCAACTAGCCTTTCATGTTCAGCAGTGGACAACTGAAACCTATCAAATAAGGTGAGAAGAAAGATCAACATTTTAGAGCTTATGTCCAGCAGAGTTTTTTTTGTTCTTATAATGGTACCAGTAATGTGTTTCATCTTTGGGGGAGGTCCTTATAGCATACCAGAAAGTGGTTGGTTACTCCTATGATATTTGTGTCACTATTGTGCTGGTGAGTATGTCTTGTCAAGATGGTCAATTATAACTTTAAAAAATATATGAACAGAACCTGGGTGAGATACGGGACATCTTGAGAAGACAACAATCAAATGATGCCAAAAGAAGAATAATCCTATAGAGAGGCCATAGGTAATATTTCAATAAAACCATTTAAGAAAATTTTCTTAAGCATAGAGAAAGAGGTTCCCATACATGTATGGGTGACTGATTCCTCTACTTTATCTTCCAGGGGTAAATCTCTGTTTCCTATATGATTCATTCTGTTTGTTAGATGATCCACTGGGGTTTTTACTTGGCTGAATGAGTTTTTCATTTCTTTCATACTTTTATTTTGGCTTTTCTTCATCAATTCTGCCTCTACTGAATTTAATTTTTATAACTTGGATTGATTTTCACTTTAGTCAGCTCTATTTTGTTTTAGAAGTTTTGAGTTCTTTGAGCATAGCTGTAAACATTCTTTGAAATTCTTTGGCAGATAGATCTTCTAGGTTGTGTTTACCAGGGCTCATTGAGAATAACTGCTTCTGAACTACCTTTGAACCTAGAGTCTTGAAAGTGGTCACTGACACTCTCTTCACTTTCCTGCCTGGCTCTTATGCTTTTCTAAGAACAAGTAATTTGGACAAAGGAAAGTCAATTTGTCTTTCTTCAGTGCTTAATAGCCTCAGCTCAAAGGACAGAATGATAATGAAAGACAAGGATCACTTAGGGAAACAGGTAGAGTTGGCTAACAGTCAGAGATCTAGCTTCTCCTTTGTAGGTATCAACATGAGCTTTCAAATTCAATAAAAATATTTTCAAAAGACAAGATATATATAATTACACAGTTCTAGCAAAAATACTATCCCTTTGTTCCTTGTCTTAATTCTGGTTCTACAGGTGGTCTCTATTGCTTGACAGTATAAATTGATTTTAAGAAATTACTATACCTTTTCAGAGTGAAATTTTTTCCTATGGGTAGTTACCTTCTTCTGGGACAGTAGAATGTGTATTCCAAGGATTAGGTGCATAATCTACTTCTGTACTTCTTAATGAGTTATATATACATGTAAGTGTATTTGTCCATAAGGCTAAGCAGTTTGCAATTATTTGCTTTTACTTCTACTGCCTTTAAAAAAACACTTCAGGTTTTTCTTGATTCATATCTTAACCAAGCCTTTCCAAGATACAAATCTAAACATTTGGGGAAGCAATTATCATTAACCAAAACATTGTTTTTGAGGCCTACAAAGAAATCTTTAGGCTTACCATGGAATTATAATAGTGTACTTGGTACAATTATTCATGTATGGTCCTTTTGTTTTAAGTGAATATAGTTTTAACAAAGCATTTGTTACATGATTATTTAATTTTTTAAATTTTAATTTATTTTTAATTTTATTTTACATTCCATTCACAGTTCTCCCCCCATCTCTCCTACCATCCACCCCAGCTCCCCCTAACTCACCCCTCATCCACTCCTCCCAATGGGTAAGGCCTCTCATGGGAGGTCAACAAAGTCTGGCACATTAAGTTGGAGCAGGACCAAGTCCCTCCCCCGTGCATTAAGGCTGAACGTGGCATCCCACCATAGGAAATGGGCTCCAACAAGCTAGCTCAAGGTACCAGCAATATTTCCTGATCTTACTGCTGTGCCTCACAGATAGTCCAAGCTTCACCACTCTCTCCCACATATGGAGGGCCTAGTTTGGTCCCATAGAGGCTCCACAGTTGTCGGCCTAGATTTCATGAGTTCCCATGAGCTGGGTTCAGCTGTTTCTATAGATTTCTCCATCATGATCTTGCCATCCCTTGCTCATATATTCTCTTCATCCTCTCTTCAATTGGATTCCCAGAGCTCAGCCTGGTGCTTGGCTGTGGATATCTGCATCTGGTTCCATCACTTGTTGAATAAAGTCTCTATGACAATAGTTGGGGTAATCACCAATCTGATTATAGGGGAAGGCCAGTTAAGACTCCCTCTCCACTATTGTTAGGAAATGAGAACTTGAGGGAATGAGATGGTCAAGGGGGAGAGGGATGGAGTGGGGGAGAGCAATGAAAGAGAGGTCTTGAGAGAGAGAGGCACTATGGGATTAGGAAGAAACCTGGAGCTATGGAAATTCCCAGGAATCCACAAGGATGACCTCGGCTAAGACTCCTAGCAATGGTGGAGAGGGTGCCTGAACTGGCCTTCCCCTGTAATCATATTAATTTATTTGCCATAAGGATGAACAAGTGGTGTACAAAGAATAAGGTGAAAATGCCAAAACTTTATTTTTAAACCTCATAAACCCTAATGAGGAATAAACTCTTTTAAGAACTAAACAATTTCAAATATTTGTTATAATGATCTCTCTCTCTCTCTCTCTCTCTCTCTCTCTCTCTCTCTCTCTCTCGATAGGGTTTCTATGTGTAGCTGTCCTGGAATTCGTTTTGTAGATCGGGCTGGCTTTAAACTCACTGAGATCCAGTTTATAAGTTCTGGGATAAAAGGCATGTGTCACCATGCCCGGATGACTTAAATCTTTAACAAGTAATTAATTTAAATTAAAAAAATTGATATAATATAATTACATCATTTCCCCATCACACCTTTCTTCCTTCCAAACCCTGACACACACCCCTCCTTGCTCTCTTTCAAATTAATGGCCCCTTTTCATTACTTGTTAGTATACAGACACACACACTATACACACATGTATATATACAGGAATATATATGTTTATATATGTATACATAAATACACCATGCTCAGTATGCAAAATGTTGCTTATATATATGTTTTCAGGGCTGACTATTTGTTATTGGGTAACCGATTGGTGTTCTCTTCTTCTCTGGGGAAGACTGTCCTGCTCTCAGATTTCCTTGGTTGCATGTAGTCCTTTATGTAGGGTTGAGGCCACCTGGGCTCCACGACACATCCAAACCCCATCCATTAGCAATTCTATTATTGTTGCCTTTGTTCAGCCAAATGTAAGAGAGTCATATTGGTGAGCATTTATGGATATAGCTACACCATTACTAGGGGACACAGTTTCATGGCAAACTCTTAGCTGCTGTGGAATAATCCTTCTGTGTACTGTGAAGATGTGTTGCTCTCATTGATAATAAAAAGCTGATTGACCAATAGCTAGATAGAGTTTTCAGAGCAAAGAGAATGCTGGGAAAAAGAAGGGGCAGAATCAGAGAGTAACAGAAGTCAAGAGCCAGATGCAGAGGAAGAAGCAACTTGGGAAGTTAACAGATGAGGAAAACGGGCCTCAGGGCAGCACATAGATTAATAGAAAGGGGTTAATTTAAGTTATAAGACTTGTTAAAAAACAAGTCTAAGCTATTGGCCAAGCTTTTATAATTAATAATAAGTCTCTGTGGTTATTTGGGAACTGGCTGATATGACAGAACACTTGCCTACACTTAGTTCTTCTGGTTCTTACAATTTCCCCACCCCTCCTTCTGAAACAGTCTATGAGCCTTGGAGACATATCCTTGAGACTTGGCTTTATTCTACATTTTATGATTGTGGTTTACTGTAATGGTATATGTTTGTTACAAAAAGGTTTCCTCGATGAGGGATGAGAACTACCCTTCTGTGTAGATATAAGGATGAGTTTTTAGAACGTAGTTGGGGATTATGCTGGTTTAGTAAAGTGGCAAATGAAGGTTCTTTTCCAAAATCCATGATTTTACTAGCCCTGGGTATTTGGTTAGGGTTCCAACTGCAGACCTGATCTTGTTCTTGTGGAGCAGGTCTTGAGTTTAATTAGAGAGCTGTTGGTTACTACCCAAGTATTACCATGATAGTTGCTGTGCTTCATAGGGGTCTTAGCTAACTGAGTCTGGTGATAGCTCCCCTGTTTTGGAAGTTTGCGTGACACCTTTTGGTATCATGAAAGCTAGTCCTCAAGGAGGGGAATTTCAGGTCAGTTCTAGCTCATGCACCTCTGGGCCCTGCATCAGAGGTACATGGTATCTTCAGTGATAGAGACTTACCTGCCACGTCAACGAAGATCACTAACAGCAACCTGTAATGTTTTAGGAGTATCTTGAACAACTTTGACCAACAACTCAAAAGAGGGGCTTCTCATGCCTGGTGTTGTGTTTTTTTTTTTCCCAGATGATCTTTGGCACTTGGAGGGAGCATTGTTAGTCCATATGGGGATATTTCACCTAAACTATATAAGTATGTTTATATAATGATTTTTGTGTACTATAGACCTTTTAGGTTGATCATTAGTAGAGTGACATTACATTTTCAGACATTCTTATTTTTTTCCTTTTTTCCTCTCTTTTTTTCTTTTTTTGTGTTATCTTCCTCTTTTGACTTAGAGTTCGCCATTTTCCCATTCTCCCATTGGATCACTTGTACCCTGCCATTACTCTCAGTATTGCCATATGATTCCCAGAATTGGTCTTCTTTCAGTCTCCTAGCTTCTGTAGTTAGCCCAGGGTATGTAATCACGTCTAAAGGTTTGGAACTAGGAGCCTCAAATGCGAGAGAACATTCAGTGCTTGTCTTTCCGGGTCTGTGTTACCTCACTCTATATAATCATTTCTAGTTCTATCCATTTGCCTGAAAACTTCATGAATCCACTTTTCTTCACGACTGAACAGTTGTAGGACGTGTACGTTGTTGAAATTTCCTAGTTATTGGGTATAGAACAGCAACAAACATGGCTGAGCATCTGTGAAGCAGGATGTCAAGTTTTGTGGGCATACGCCAAGGAGTGGTATAGCTGGGCTATGTGGTAGACTTATTTTTAGCTTTTTGAGGGACAAATTTTCCCAAAAGGCATGAGATTGTGCCTCAGCAGATGAATGGTTCAGGCTTGTTTCTGTGACCTCCCTTTACTGTTCTTCTAACACTGGCTTGCCATGGCCCCCAGCATGTACTTTTTTGGGTCCACTACATTGTCCCTATTTGTCACTACCTTCCTTCAGAGATTGCTCTTCTCTGCGAGGGTAGCTGCATTTGTTAGTGACTCAATTTTATTTCACTGATGTTTTGCTAATAATCTGTAATATGATTAATTTATTATTCTTTTTGTCTTGCCAAATGTATTTTTAGAGCCAATTGGGAATTCACAAATAAAAAGTTTATTTATCATGTACAACATGAAAATTTTAAATATGTATACTTTGAGGAGTAGCCGAATATGTCAGTCAGTTTTATGTTACTATAGCAAAATATCTGGGATAATCAGCTTAAAAGGACTAAATATTTATTTTGGTTAAAAGCTTTGCAAGTGTTTGTCTATTGCTTGTTGATCTTGTTGCTTTTCTGCCTAAAACAGAACACCATGGTGGGAGCACCTGAAAGCCGCTCATTTTGTGATAGGCAGGGAAAAAACAGGAATGAATAAGAATTTAAGGTCCTAGAAACCCCTTAAAGTGTATGAGACCAATGGCCAAGACTGCTACCAGGCCCTTGCTCCTAAATTTCCCACCATCTCCTAGTAGTGACACCCCAGAGATAAACTCTCAACAGAAGGTCCTTTGGGACCACTGACCCGTATCATAGAACTAAATCAAGCTGCTAAACATAAAGTTTACTTAAAATGTTTATTTTTTGAGATAACAATGCTTAAAGTTTCTTCAGTAGTCTTGAAGACTATAGCACTATAATTAACTGCAGTCAGTAGGCAGTACAACGGAGTTCCAGAACTTATTTTTAGTAACTGAAGTTATGTTTTCTGACAAACATGCCTCCATTCATTACACACACCCCCCGTTCTCTAAGAGTTCAGCTTTTCTATATACCACACCCAAGGAAAACTAATTGCCTCTAGTGCCTATTTAAGTATCAGAATATGTATACTGTAGGTTGGGACTTGGAACTGATCCACAGATCATGAAGTTCTCAAAAGGTTATTAACCATACAGGAAAACATTGATCATAGATAAAATGGGTAGTTTAAAATATTATTAGTTTATATGAGAAATGTATCTGTTACTTAATGAACTCTAAGTAGCCAGAATACTGCTGACCCTTCCTTCTGTGGTGGAATTACTATGCTCTGGAAGCCTCAGAGGGCTGCAGCATTGCATCTTTTGGATGGATGTAGATTTCTTGAAGTCATTGAATAGACTCAACTGCTGCTGTATACACTAATAGTTCTACCATTGACTAATTTATTGACTTTTCAGCTTTTATTCTGAATAAATGTATTTACAGATGTGCCCTGTGACCACAGACAGAGGATGAACCCCTTATGCATGGTATGCCTCAACATATTTAAGCCTTGAGATCATGGATCATGGATAATATTTGTTCAGATGCATATGCGAACTATGGACACATAGCTGGAATAGTTGGCATCTGTTTGCACATTCCATGGACATGCTCAGGTGTGCAATGACCTGTTCTGTTACCACAGTTTGAAATAGAATATTCTACTCAGTTTAGAATAATCTCAAACAGTAAGAAGCACAGTTTCAAAGAAAAAAACTTGAAGTTTTCTCTGGGCTGTGCTCTTCACAAAAATGAAAAGGACAGAATTGGGGCTAGACATGAGTGATCATTGAAGTACTCTTTTCTGGGGCTATGTTTGAATGTCACTTGGAATTCAGGTGCTTTCCCAAGACTTGGAACCTCTGATTTGGACAAGAAAGACTGCAAGAAGAATGCTTGATTTACTCCATTCCAAAACCCGACAGGCAACCAGTAAAGAAACAGCTTTGTCAATTTTTAAATGGTATTTCAAACAATCTTGTTAATATGCAATCCGTGTATCCCAAGAACAGTGTGTAAACACTTCAGTTATTGGTGATTACTATTTTTTTTTACTCACAACCTTAATACCTCATGTAGTAACTGCTTTTTATGGAACTGATGCTGAGCTGGGAATTTGCAAGATTCCTCCCATTGTGGAATCATGGCAGCCCTAAGACACTGTTATTTCCTTCTGCATTAGAGAAGCTGACTACCTTGCCTTTGTAAGTAGAAGCCTCAGCAAATTCTGGAGCTAGCACATGCTATGGTTCTAATTTCAAATATTGTCCTTAGATGTCATAGTCCATCCACATACTTACATCACACAGTGATAATGACCAGGAGAAAACTTTGAAGTTGAAACACATGCCCAGGCATATCAGCACTGAATGAAGCTCATTCACTTTTAAGGATGATCCTGCTGTCTCTTATTCAGTTCTGATGATGGATTGGTTGCATGAGACCTTAGTTGGTAGAAGTACACTGAAGAGTACCCGTTAGTTTTTGCTGCTGTGATAAAATGCCCAAGAGAGTTTATTGTATTTACAGTTTCAGAATCTGGGCTCCATAGTCACTTGGCTCAGTTGCCTTTGAACTGTGTTGAGACAGAACATCACTGTGGGTAGTGTGCAAGAAAGGAGTCTATTTCTAATGGCGACTATGGAGTAAATAGAGAGAGATGAAGGGACTGGGAACCCAGTGTCCCCTCCATGGACATGATCCCAGTGAGAGAATTAGCTACCAGTACGCCCTATCTCTTAATACTTTCATTACCTCATGATAGTGGCATACGGCCTCTGAGGGACACTTGGAATCTAATGGGCACACTGTAGTTGCCTGTCCATGGGACCTGTTCACATTACTAGAATGGGGGTTAACACTCCAACTCTGGAGGAAAATCTAAATTTCCAAGGACAGACCGAGTTAGATCCTTGGCAGCTCACACTGCTGACCACACATACAACCCACTGCTTATCATTTCTTTCTCAAGGAAAAGATCTTAAATTTAAAGATAATCCAAATCTTCACTGGGCTTGGCAGATGGCTCAGTTGATAAAGCACTTACAACACAAGTTCGGGGACTGGAGAGTAGATCCCCAGATAAATGCTGGGCAGATATGTCAGGGGCCTGTAAGCTCAGCAGCTGGGAAACAGATGGGGGCAGTCCTAGAGCAGGCTGCACTGCTAGTCTGATTTGTATGCTCTGGGTTCTATTGAAGACCCTGCCTTAATAAACAAGGTGGGGAGTGATTGTGGAAGACCCCACATACCCAATACACTTGCTATCAGCTTTTGATCCACACATAACATTCACACACATGTACCTGAACACACATGTGCACCCACACATTTGAAAGCATGCATAGAAACATTCACATGTACCACATATATGTGGACTATTAAGAAAAATCTTTGCTAAAAGATTGCTGAATCTATTTTACCTTTAACTAGTGACACGGATAAAGGAGTCTACTGTAGTTTTAAACTACTAATAGATTAATTGGGGTTTTTAAGTGGGGTAATGAACATACTCGGATTAGATAATGAAAACATGGTTGCTTAAAATTATCAATTCAATTAGTGGTGTAAACTCCACACTCCAAAATAACCAAACCAAGTGAGCTGGTGCAATACCCCAAACCCCAGTACTCACGAGTTTGAGTCATAGTTGTGAATTCAAGGACATCCTGGTCTACACAGTGAGACCCTGCCTCTAAAACGTAACAAGACAAAAAAAAGCCCACCTGCCAAATTTGAAATGGTAATTTTTATCACAATTATGGGTTAATAATAGCAATCTCTTCGGAATATCATTCTATTAAAAGCAAAAGAGGATGCTAAGACATGCTTTGGTGCCGCACAGGGATATCTGAAATAAACTGGAAGGTCACTGGGAGAAAAATGGAAAGTCTGGATACAAGGAAGTTAATGTCCTATACCTCAAAAGAGAGAAGCACAGAACAGTTGAATTCCTTTAAGGTTAACCTGCACAAAACCTTCACAAACACAGGGTAGTGTTTTCATCCCAGGAGATGGTGGCAAGAACAGGGCTTTGGTCCAGCACGATTGGTCTCCAACTTGTGGACTGAAATGAATGCTGCAGAGCTAATTAAAGAACCAAGGGCACAAACAACGAGTGTCCAGGATAGAGCTGCGACATCAGCATGCACCGAAGGAAAACTGACACCTGCACAGAGTATAGGAGGGTAGCTAGACACCTATGGGAGGAGCCAGGACGGCTTCAGTGGGCCGGTGTGCTCAGGAGTTCTAAATACGCACCTCTAGGTCTGTGTTCATGAGTGATATCTAGTTGTGCCATAATTCTTCAGTCTGAGTAACTAGTAGGTACAGAGGACCCTGGGAACCAAACTGAGGTCTAAGTTCCAGTGAGCTTAGATTCCTGTCGTAGGCACTTGGCTCCAGTGAGAAGACTTACCAGCAGGTGACCCTCTTAACAGAGGGGCATGTTTGAGAGACATTCAGGGGACACCAGGTAGCAGTCCTCTAGGCATAGGGACTTGTGTAGCATTCTTAAAAGAGGGTGGACCCTGACACCAGCGAATGGAGAGACTGCACTGAATTGAGTTCCCGGCTGATTAGGTGTTTGCCCAAGAACCACTTTTTTTTTTCTTGTCTTGCCTCCCTCTGCTTTGCTTCCCTTCTCCCTGGCAATTTATGCAAGAGGTGCATGTTTTCATGATGTCTTCTTGCTCAGCACCTTTCAAGAAGAATCAGTCACTGAGCTCAGATTAAATTTGAGTAGTAGAAACAGAAAATTAATGAGAAAAACTAACGAAGACATAAATATCAATATTTAAGTAAGACAGTTAGCAAAAGTTCAGGTAGCCAAGAATGTGGGTGTATAAAGCCTTGGAGGTGAAAACCTGCAATCCAGTTAGCTCTCAAGAGGTTGTGACCCACCAAGTTTTAACTCATAAAACACGGTTATCTACTATAGTTCTTTAAAAACTGAGTATGCAATTCATGGTGTTTATGTAACATATACATCTCCTATGTGTTTATTTTCTTTCTTGTAATTTGTGTCTTATGACAAATAGATTTTTCTTAGCATAGTCCAATTTGTTAATTTCCCTTTTCACAGCTAGTGAGTTTTATGTCCTATAGAAGAAACTTCTGGTTTTGTTTGTTTTATTTTTTAAGATTATGTGAATATATCTCTCTTTGATTTCATTTTTGATCTATAATTTCTCTCTCCTCGTGTGTGTGTGTGTGTGTGTTTGTGTGTGTGTGTGTGTATGTTTACAAGAGAAATGATCCAAGATAGTTTTCCCCACAGGATCCTACACTGTTTATCATTATAAGTTGGAGGCCTCCTTATGTCTCTTTCTGAACTCTATCTGTTACACTGGCCAGTTTGTCTTTCCTGACGGCCTACAATGTGTTTGGATATGTGCATGTGTACATGTGTGCTCATGTATGTAGAGATCAGAGGTCAAACCTTGCTTTTTGAGCCCGCATCGAGGGCCAGTGTTTGCTGACTTGGCTAAGTAGGCTGGCCAGTAAACCCTAGGAATCCTCCTGACTCTGCCTCCCTAGCCCTGGGATTGCACACATAATCCATCATACCTGGATTTTTGTTTTGTTTTCTTCAAGATAGGATCTCACCATGCAGGTTATCCTGGAACTGACTATGTAGACCAGGCTGGCTTCAGACTCACAGAGATATGCCTGTCTCTGCCTCCCAATTGCTGGAATTAAAGTTGGGTGCCACCATGCCCACTGAATACCTACCATTTTAATGTGGATTCTGGGATGAAACTCAGGTCTTTGTGTTTGTCTGGAAAATACTTTGCCAAAAGCTATGTCCCAAGGCCCAGGGTCTTAGTTTTTCAATAGGGTCTCTGCAACTGAGGTTGTAAGTGCTTGGACATTGTTTATGTTGTACATGACTGCCTCATTTCATCCTTATCCTTTTTATTTTCAGACAAATTTTAGAACAACTTTGTTAATTTCAACCCCTCCCACAAATCTGCTAGTATACCAAAGGGAATTATATTGAATCTGGAGAAAAATCAAAATGTTTACAATAGCATACCTTTAAGACAATAAATATGAACTATTTCCCTGTTTGTATGATTTCTATTTTATAGCAACAAGACCTTATAGTTTCCCCACTACCGTGCTTGATTTATTCCTAGCATTTGACATTTTTTAGTGCTTTTGCAAATGATTTATTATAGCAATTATCATTTACTTGCTATTATATAGAAATACAATTCCCTCTCTCCTTCCTGTCCCCTGCCCGTAGTTGGCTGAATCTATAAATGTGGAACCCATAGACACAGAGTGCAAAGCATATTCTTATTTATTTCAAACGCCAAGGATAATGCGAAAAGTGAACTCTTTGTTTTATAGAGCTTAGGAGAAAAACCAAAACCTTACCAAACCAAACCAAGACCCCAAATGACTTTAGTGTAAGATGGGTGAGTTGTTTGGTAAGAAGCTGAGCTGGGCCTGCTTTCTCCCCAGTGCTTGTTTCCTGTGCAATAAATAAATGTTTAAATATTTAAATACTAATTGCTATCAATGTGTGTGTCAGAGTGCATGTGTGTCAGAGGCCAGAAGATAACTTTGTGCAGCACGTTCTCCCCTTGCACTCTTCTAGAAAGGTGGTCAGGCTTGCACCCCTGTGAGGCAAGCATCAGTAACTGCTGAGCCACCTTGTCAGGCTTAGGTGTTTTTTTTTAAACCGAGAATTCTTACCTTCCTATTTCCTTACTCGTCTACTGCACAATGACTTTTCAATAGGCAGTATTTGAACTGCTGACCAGAGGCTGTGAAGCTCAGTTAGTGCCCTGGACCTCACACCCTGGCCTACACTGGTTGACACGACTTAACAGTGGCCTTACTATCTGGTATCCGGTATCAGGGTCACTGTAGATTGTTCTCTTCCCTGGACTCCCCGACACCGGGATGTCCCATTAGTGACTTTTAAGTGGCTCATTTCGTCTGTGGCCACAGTTGGTGTTGTCTAGATTTCTATAGCTGTGTGTTTTACTGCCTGCCTTCACAGACGTGCCTCTTCTTGTTCTTACCAAGGAATAGATGGAAGCTGAAAGGAACACAGGGCAGTTATCTAGCAGCCTAGGAGTCCCTTCCTCTCCTGCAGGGTGCAGTTCCTAGAGGGTCTCATCCTAAAAGGGTGAGACTGTATGTGTTTAGATGACCGTATGTGTTATTTAAGCATGTTGTACTGATCCCTGCATTTTGGTAGGGGTACCATATTTCTTTGCCAGGTAGTTTGCAAATCCAATACTCAGTGTGGGAGACCACTTGCTGAGCCTGTGACCTATCTACGAAGTTATTTATGTTCTAGCACTCTATCGGTGGTTTATTTTGTGAGTCTCTTCGAATCCTCACCAAAGAGTTCCTGTGATCCGGTGCTGTTTTAGAAACCAGAGGTAGAACAGCCAGTAAGACAGCTCCATAAGAAGCTCTGCATGGAGTTTGTATCAGTGTCTCCCAACGGTCTGCATGCTGAATGCTCGGTTCCCAGTTCATAGTACAAATGGTGGTAGGTGGAGGGACCCTTAAGAGGCAAGACTTAGTAGGAAGAAGGGAGGGCTTAAGGGGCATACTCTCGCAGAGGATATTGGGAATCTTATCCCTACTACTCTTTCTTTCCAGAGACAAGCCAGTGCCTATGTCTTTCATCCTTACCATGATGCAATGCAGCACCCAGGCCCCAAAGCAAGATGTCTGAAACAGAAACAGAAAGAAGCTGGCCCTTCTTCCCATAAATTGATTATCTCAGACCTTTTGTCAGTGAAGGAAGGTTTACACTTTGACTCCTGAACCTGTCCCTGGGTAAACGAGAACATTCTAAAATGTGAGAGTGTGTGAGGCGAACGCGAATGTAGAGCAGGGGGAGGGGATTGCTGGAGAGAGTGTGGTTTGTAATTCATCACATAGAGCTGAGTAACACGTACAGCTGAAACCGTGAGAGTCAGGAAAAGACACAAATGGGCTGATGGGATGAGTCACAAGCCTACGTGAGAGAAGAAAATCTCAGGCAAGGAGACTTCTACAGCTGACTGCGAATCAACTTGCATGTGTGCTTGCTGAAGAGATTTGAAGACTAGAAAAGGGGCCAGAATGGCAGGAGAGGAGAGAACATGGCAGGGAAAATTAGAAACACAATAAAGTGACCTAACCCTGGCAAGATCACATGGGCTGCAGAGGGCTGCAGAGAAAAGAGACTTGGATTCTGTTTTGAATCTGTTTGGAAGCCACTGGGGTATTTTGAAGAAGTTATCCCGCCGGTGACTGGAACCTCACAGATTTGCCCTGGGATGCTCTGTAAGGAACAGACAGAGGAAGAAACCAGACGCTCTTCAGCGAGAGGAGTCTGCTAACAGTTCACAGTGGAGATGTCAACAGCTGGAGGGCAGGGCAATGGCAGTCATGGTGGGAAGTGGCTGGATTCTGAAATATACCAATAGCAAGGCAGACATAGTCCCAAGGGACTAATGAAGGTCTGGGAGACAAACAGAGGAGGGCAGGATGCTCTGGCTGTGTGCTGGCACACGCTAAATGATCAATATGTGTTTACTGGAGCAAGGAAATAGCATGTTCTCATATAGTCTTAACTAAATTGAAGTCCCTTTGGGGTCTGTGTTCATGTATTATATGACTTTATGTCCCCTACCACCATGTACAGTTTTCATACACATTAAGAACCCACCAAATAGTTCTCCCATAACAGAAAGCTCCTGTTAGCCAGAAGGAAGGGGAAGAGAGCTACTTTAGGAGTAACTGGGAGAAGGAGCTGCCAGCTGCTTTGAGTTTCCTCTTCTCACCCAGATCAGCTTCTTCATCTGTGTCTTAAGTCATATCTCTAGTTCCTACACTTACTCAGCTTATGATAGACACACATTCCAGCCGCGGAGCTCGTGGTAGTCATTCACAAGCTGGAAGTATATTTCAGACACATTGAGAGAGTTGATGGGTACTATAAGAGCAAATTAAGTTCAGAGGGAAATTGGGACCACAGCAGATGCTCTGCTTTTTGTAGGTTGCCAGGAGTTCAACCAAGAGGAAAAAAAGAGCACGTCCATTGTCTTCTGAGAAACAAAGATACATCTTGCCCAAAACGAAGAATAGGCAGAGCTCTGATTCTTAAAGTCCCATTGAAACGTCCCTATGTGTGGTGAGTACAGATGAAGGGCTGAGTGGGAACGGCAAGATTCTAAGCTGACCTACTAAGGCTTGTCTGGGATACCAGCTGCTAGGGCTGACTGCAGTCCAAAAAGTTGGACTGAGAGAAAAGGAAATCCCAGCGGCCAGGACTGGCCTTTTAATTTCTTTTTTTATTTCTGCATGTTAGAATAGCAGAGCTCACACTTGGCATGTTCTGCAGTTTCCTTGTGTGCTGTTTCTTGTTCTTCAGCTCCATAACAAATATAGCTTCTTCTACTCTTCCTGCTAAGTGACTTTATGTTTACCCTAGAATCAACTCTTACAAGGTGATATCCCCCCTTTCAAATTTTAGGCAACAAAAATTTTCTTTTATGCATACCAACTATATCAGCGTAGGATATGAACATTATTTTTGAAATAGTCACTGGGATGACTAAAAAAGAAAAAGCAAAAAGTATTTCTTGCATACAACTGCCACATACAACCACACCACAATCAAAATAATAGGCACGGAATCACCCCCAAATCTATGTATGTGACGCAGGATTGCATACACAAGCTCTTATAATTTTACATGAAGTCTGGGGCTATCTTCAAAGGATTTAGTTTAGTGAAATGAAGACACAGCTAGGCTGGCAAAAAAGAAATCATTTGCGGGAGAAATCTGATTCAATTGGTCCAAGATAACTTAGTAATTTAGAATGCAGTAGAGTACTTAATTATTTCATTCACTTCTATTAAGATTAACTTAATATTAAGGAAAATGATCTTGGTACATGAGAACCTCAATTTCAAAGCATGGTTAATAAATCCTGGTGCCTAGGAATGAGTTTTGAATCAACGAGGTTCATGTACTTTATTCATAGATCTCCCAGGCTTGTTTCTTTTGATCTATTTTTTTTTATTTTGACACATCAAAGACATAAAGGCCTGGATAGATATTGGCCGACCAACATGAGGCTCTTTCTAGTCAAGGAAAAGTAGTTCAGATATGCGAAACTCTAAGAAATTTGAGCTAATATCTAGGGATGAAACCATGGCTGGGTTTTTGCAAGAGTGGGATAGTGATGATTAAGAGGTTGAATTGCAAAAAAGGAAAAGAAAATACGCACATGAGGGAACTGGGGGAGAAGAGCAGTGGACTCAGGAAGGAGTGAGAGGGGCAGGTCTGTGCAAGTTGTGAATACTGGTAGGAATAAATTCTGAAGTATAAAGAGAATGAGAGGAGGAGGTGAGGCAGAAAAACAGCTTCCCAGATAAATAAAATTCCAAACAAGGTATTCAATGGACCATTTAGGTAGATAAAAAAATATACTGAGAATTAAGAGAGAAATTCTATAATAAATGTAAAGTAATAAAATTTTATAAATATTAAATTTAAGATGTAGACTGAAAAAGGGTAGTGAAAGAAAGTATAAGTTACCCGGTTTTACTATCTTTATTAAAATTTATTTATTTATTTTTGTTTTTTAAGACAGAGTTTCTCTATGTAGCCTTGGAGCCTGTCTTCGTTCTAGCTCTTGTAGACCAGGCTAGCCTCATACTCATAGAGATCCACCTGCCTCTGTCTCCTGAGTGCTGGGATTAAAGGCGTGC
>LOEQ01007830.1:80964-91015 GCA_001685075.1 Bramus lutescens | reverse complement strand
TCTCTCTCTCTCTCTCTCGCTCTCCAAACAGCCTGGAGAAATGAGTCCATAGCAGTACATATTTCAGAGTCAGGGCTCTCTTGAGCTTTTTGTTGTGATCACAAGATGCCTGTGGAATTTTCAGGTGTTTGTCCTCGTTTAACAAAGGAAGATGACACGTGCACAGGAGAAATGGTGACAGTCCATGTATCGTTCCTAGTGAAGAAAGCAAAGCCTTTTGGAAGATCAAAGCAGACTCCCTCTCAAGTCCCACTGACTCAGGCAACCAGCCCTAGCTGCCAAGGATATGGGAACACATAGGGGGAAGTTGGGGAATGTTGGTCGCTTTGACCATGACACAAAAGTCACACCTACAGCCTGGCATCTTAGACTAGTGGAGTCCTGATGATGAGAAAGAGGAAGACTTGGAGCTGAGAACTGTTTTTGCAAGTCTTCCAGCCCGCAAAGTGCCACTTTGTGTCTAGAGACGGAAGAGTGAACATTCTTGCCAGCTTTGCTGATACTTGGATACCCCATGGGTTCTGAAACAGGATGCTCTTGGCTTGGGTCTTTACCTTCTCGTAGCAGGCATCACAATACAGTGGCAGTCCCATTATGTGACACAAGAAACCAGAGCAGGAAAGGAAGAACATAACCACCCCGTCCACCTCATGTCATACAACCCAACCCCAAGATGCCAATTGCAACCCCATGACTCTCCTGGGAATCAATAACTGAGGAGAGATTTAATTATTTGGGCAGGTAGTGGCAAGATGGACAACTTTGGACTCATTTGTAGCCACAGAATGATAAGGCTGCCCAGAGATTGCTTCACAAAGTCTGAAAGTAGCTTACAACTTTGTATTCACTGTCCCTACATTCTGCAACAACCCACAAAAGCGGAAGATGTTTAGATCTAAGCCACTGCTAACAACAGTGTGTGGCCAGTGAGCTTCTGTCTTCCTCTGCCCTCTCTGCCAAAGAAGAGTTGCTTGTGACACACAGCCCAGCCCAGGGTGAGGATGACAAACCACAGATCTTTCCTCTTTCTCTTTCTTCTTCTTCACCTGACTTCTGACACTTTGCCTTCTCTCTGCCCCCAAACTTCAGCAAAGCTCTTGCTTGACCCCTCTGGCTCTGGGATGAGCTCTGGTTTCTCTTCCCAGAGTTCTGACATGTGTGTTAGCAGCTTCTCTGAGTATCCCACCTCATATCTTTGTGCACTCATTCTTAAACATTCAGTTGGTGCCTCCTTTGTCTGTTTTGCTTCCCATGTACATCCAAGTCAAATGCACTGTATTGTCCAGTTTTTGAGAACTACAGACACAGCTGAACAAAGAGGACTTATGAGTTTGCTATGAGCACTGCAGGCAATGGTCTGTGTACACAGGGTATCATACTAGCCCAAAGGAAGAAGAGGTGGGTCTATGAGGCAGATTCAGAAAATTAACCTTGGACAGTAAATGTATCAAAGTATTTTAAGTTGAACATAGACAATATTGTTGGTAGACAGAACTCTCTGACTTCATGGATATTGATCCTCTCTCACAGTAAAACATTGATTTTTGTCCAGACCACCTGATAACAAGCGATGCTGGTTACCTGATGATGAGGTGCCTGCCTTCAGGCCCATTAACAATGACTAGACTAAGACAGTTTATACATTCAGAATGATTAGGAGTCTTCATGGGGAAATCCTGGTCAGTGTACTCCGCTACCAGATGTAGGTATTTCCAGCAACAACAGCCATCTTGTGACTATGAAGCCAAAGGCAAGAAGACTACAAAGATGCTAACTCCCCAGAGGCACCCGCAACCTCAATGATTTCTTTTCTTTTTTCCCCGCTAATTTTAAAAATACATATAAGATGTGTTATCTTGGGGCTGGAGAGATGGCTCATGCTGCTCCTTCAGAGGACCCAGGTTTGGTTCTCAGCAACCATATGGTGGCTCACAACCACCTGTGACAAGGGATATGCACCTTCTTCTGGCCTTTGCAGGCACCGTATGCACTTACATACATGCAGACAAAACATTCACACGTGTAAAATAAAATTAAAATTGTTTTCAAGATAATATTAACATTGGTAAACATATAGTTCAGAGTAAGGACATTCACATTGTTCTACAGCTTTTACCACCATCCACTCCAGAGTTCGTTCTATAAAAACTCAGACTCTACCCATTAGATGGTGACTCCCTATTACTCCCTTCACCCAGGCCCTGAAAAATCCTATTCTACTTCTGACTCTATGAACTTGAGCCCCCACATATGAGTAGAATCACAGCTTGTGTCTTGTAACTAGCCTATTTTGCTTAGTACAATGTCCTTGAAGTTCGTCCACATTATAGCAAGTGTCAAAACTTCCTTTTTTCACAGTTGAGTAACATTCCGTTGTATGTCCACACTACGCTTTGTTTTTCCATTCATCTTTTAGTGGGCGCTTAGTTGCTTCCACTTTTTGGCTCCTGTGAATGATGCTGCTGTGGAGATTAATGAACAAACGTCTCTTCAAGACCCTGCTTTCAATTGCTTTACCCAGAAGTGAAGAATTGTATGATAGCTCTTTTTCTAATTTTTGTAACAGTAAACAGTTCTTCTCTATGAAAAACAAAACAAAACAAAACAAAGAATAGTTGTTTGAGACAATTCTGAACATTTTTTTTGTTAGTTACAGACTAACTTCTCCTAACTATGCCCATGAGGGATGAGACTTGGAGGGAAAGTTGTACAGAGGGAAGTTGTGTGGACACAAGAGTGCCCAGGATAGACACTGGACTCATTTAGGGGACTGCAGACAGCTTTGCACATCAGCACAGATAGTGCAGGGATGTACCTCCACTTTACTTGAAGCAACCGAAACCCCTGCTTACTAAGAAATGACTGCTTTAAATACATTAGATAACTAAGAATCCCTTGGAGAGTCAAAGAGCCAAACTGAAAAACTTACCAGCCAAGAATAATACCCAGTTTACATGGCTCATGTACACAGATACTGTGGTCTGTGCAGGAACAGTGGCCCAAGGCTGGGTGGCCTCTAGTGCCTGAAGTCTCTCTGAGGACATCATAATACCAACCTAACCTCATCTTTCTGTGAATCAAGGTTTCATCTGGTTATAATACTTTATGGGAAACTGAGTTATGAATATACATCAAAGCTGTGAGCAAGATCTTAATCTTGACAAGGCTTCTCTCAGGCCAAAAACGTGTGACAGAAACTCAGGGACACTTCACAAAACAACTGACATGAATCCACTGAGAGTATCAAGCTTTGCCAAACTAGATGCTCCACCCCTTAGCATTCATGGTACTGGAAGGTTCTCTGCATGCTACCATAGAAGGGCAGTCATCAACCCAGTTACAAACCCTATGACCTACAGTGGTGACCTGCCTATGAGATAGGCTGGTGCAATAATGGCTCAAGATTGCATTTAAGGCCAACTCCATGAGATGGAACTCATGCCTGACACTGCTTGGGTGGCCAAGAACCTGAGACTGGATAGGCAATGGGCCTAGGAGAAAGCCAAATGCTATTGCTTTGCTAAAGAAACAAAAGACTTCTCACAATATTCTGCTATATCCATAGATCAGCGCCTCACTCAATCATTAGGAAGGCTTCTTCTTGCAGGAGAGGGGAGCTGACACAGGGACTCATAACTGGACAGTGTGCAGAGAGTGAGAGACTTTAGAAGACTCAGTCCTAAATGGGGTGTTTTCAACCCCACCCCACCCTAGGGCTCAGGGCCTACTCAGAAGATGAGGCAGAAAGATTGTAAGACACATCAGGATAGATGCACACATGAACGTGCAGTGTCTGTGGCAGCACACGCAGGGTGTGATGCAAAGGTTCAAGTCAGATGAGATCCCAGAACTAAGAAATGGTCATGGACGTGGGCTCCCACACCTAACCAAGAAGCCGTCTGTGATTGATACCTGCTTGCAAAGGAAGAGTCAGCTTTCCTTAATGGAGTCTCAGTGGGTGTATAAATCACAGTCCAGTGCAGGCATCATGCGACTTGGGCGGTTTTTGTCTTAATGGTCTTTTGTTTGTATATTTTGGTTCCCATTTTTTTTTGTTCTTGTGGGTTTGTAGGGGGTGGGTGGGTGTGTTTCTTGTGGTTTTGCTTGTATTTGTTTTTTAGAGAGAGAAAGGACATATAGTTGGGTGGGGGCGGTGAGGATCTTGAAGGGATTGGGGAAAGTGTAACTAGAATATATTGTATGAAAAATTATTTAACTGTTTTTTTCAACTAAAAAATATCAAGATTGAGAAAGACAAGAAAGAATTGAGGAACTGTCTCAAATTAGAAGAAAACAAAGACAACCAACGGATGTCACTCAGAACTAGGACCTTCTTTTTCTGTAAAGATGATTATTGAGTTAATAGAAAAGTGAACCAAGCCTGTAGATTATCTAATGTTTTAGTAATATTGATTTCCTGACTTTGTAAGTATACCAGGTGAGGTAAGAGAACTCTTCAGTTTAAGAAACACACTGATCTATCTCAGGTGGAGAGCCACCTGCTTCCAAATGGTCCTGGAACACAGGAGAGGTGATGGCAAAGCCAAGATGAAAGTATTAGTGAGTGCTACTGAGTCAAGCATGAGGTCCGGAGTTCAGATGCTGAGCACCCACATAAAGGCCTGTGACCCCAGCTGTTTGGAGGCACAGGCAGGCTCTGGATTCAACAAGACCTTGCCTCAGGAACCTAAGTGGAGAGCAGTGGACAGGAGCACCTGTTGACCTCCATCGGCCGCACAAGTGCACACACCTACAACGATACACTTTTGGACCTGACAAATTAGATGCAGATACCTGTGGTGGTCAAGACTTAGTGCTGTTTCAAACTGCCTTGGGTCAAGATTCCTCCTCTGAACTGGTGAACCGACCACCTGGGTCCAGGCCATCTCCCAACGGCCTTTCTTTCTCAGTACAAGCCTAATGAGATACCCGTGAAAGCTGGGCCATTCATCTGTCTTCCCCAGAAACAGGAAGTTATTCAGATTCCAGGCTCTGGCCCTAGGAACGAGAGTTCCCTGGACTGAGAGCTTTCTGGAGGGAATGTCTCTCTATACGATCTACAGGTATTGAGAAGTGGCCTTGGATTTGATATAGAATATACTTTGCCTTCCTGAATCTCTGGGTCACAGCCTAAGCAACTTCTCATGTTGCAACTTTCCTAGACTTTTCTCTTAAAAAGAAGTCAGACACAAGGCTGGAGAGATGGCTCAGCAGTTAAGAGCACTTGCTCTTCCACAGGACCAGGGTTCAATTCCCAGCACCCACATGACAGCATCTCCAGGGCTTTTGACACCCTCACACAGACATACATTCAGGCAAAATACCAATGAACATTAAATAAAATAAATTTAAAAATAAAGGAAGAAAGGAATCAGACAGGGTCTCTGGACCACCCACCATGGCATCACCACACTCCACCAAGAACCTCCTTTGGTGATATAGTGCTTTCTTCTGATGTCTGGGGTGATCAGTGGCAAGGTGAACCTCCCTGATTCATTTGCCTGCAACAGAACAGCGCAATAGTGGCCTCCTTGTTTACCAGAATGTGTGGAGGATCCCTGCTCACGATTTGCAGAGTCTGAGGGCTGCTCTGGGGCTAGTGTTAGACACGTTGCCAGTCTCTTGTAAAAATATGAGATGTCTCTGGAGTATGAAAGACTGGAGGAATCCCAGGGCAAGAAGCTGACGCTCCTGCTGTAGATGACAGAAAAGATAGAAAAGAGTGCAGAGAAGAGAAAATGTCCTGGGAGAGACTCCCCTGAGGACTGAGCCAGTGGGCTAATAAAATACCAGAGCTGATGGGCAGGCTGAGAAGATGTGGCTGATGTGTGTGGGCACTTGTCAGGTGCTAAGTGGAATAGATAGGGCTAGTATTGCAGTTCAGAACAATGCCAGACACCCTCCATCATTGGCGCATGAAAAAGGGAGGCTACTCAGAGCAGTGCTGGAGTCTAAGCAACAATGCCAGGTCATACTAGGGCATGCCATCTACGACTGGGCCATTCTTTATCCTTCTTCTTCTGGACTCCTGCCTCCCCCAGAGAAGATGGCAACTTCAGTGAGCACAGAGAGGCCACAGAAAAGGCAGGAAGTCGGCAAGATCACATCTCCACTCTGCAGCAGGCCTGCCAGTCGGTGACATGCCTCCTTCAAAGAGGAGGAGAAACTGCAACTCGGACTGTTATCCTCAGCTGGATGCTTCAATTGCTGACACGCTATACTAGTGGTAACCAAGAGGCTGAAAGGGTGGTGGTAATGGCACCAGACTTCACTTAGAGCTAGGAAAGAAGTGGCATCGGGGAGAAGAGGTCAGGGGAAATAAAACTGTTTCGTTGCCGACATAGAGCCCTGCTGACACTTGGCTATGGCAGAGTTGCTGGCTCTTCCCCAAAGGATCTGCCCTACCCCTCTTGCAGGGTCCTCTTTCCTGGAGGCCTGTTCAGGTGCAGGTGTTCTCTATTTCTCTACCTGAATACTTCTCTTCTGCTGCTTCTCTGGGATTAACTCCACATTCAGCCTTTTCATGGAAGCGGCTCAGAAATTGCACTGGCCATCAGACACGACCGGTTCCCAGAGCTGATCTCCCCCAGTCCTCACCACTGGAAGACTGCCCAGTGGGCAATGGAGCTTCTGAAGATGGCAACAAAGAGGACTGACTAGGATTGTGCTTGGCAGTCAGGGTGCATTGGCTCAAATCCGAGCAATTCTGTGGCTCAACTCTGCTCAGAGCCAGCACAGTAGCGTGAGAATCACAGTAACAAACGCTGACGTTAGCCATGAAGTGTTGAAGAGTCTAGTATGGCATGTGCCATCGACCTGCATAGGCCCACTTGAAGAGCCTGGTTCAGTATTTACAGCCAGCACCACCTCCTGTGTTTTGTAGAGGGAAGAGAGATTCTGCAAAGAATTCCCCTTATGCCTGGATTCTTGACTCTCAGTCCTCACTGCAGAGTGATATTTCCTCCACTTCTGGCTTTGCCACAAGAGGGATTTGGGGTCAGCTCTTTAGCTAGCTCTTTAAAAAAAATTAAGTTTTATTGTACAGGTGTTTTGCTTACATGTGTGTCTTTGCACCAAGTGCATGCCTGGAGCCCAAAGAGGCCAGAAAAAAGGTGTTGGACACCCTGGAACTGGAGTTACAGACAATTGTGAGTTGTCATATAAGTGCTGGTGATTGAATCCCAAGTCCTCTGGAAGAACAGCACTGATCTTAACCACTGAGCCAGCTCTCCAGCCCCATTTGCCAGCTCTTCATTGGCTCTACTTTCTTTTTGCTGAGACTTTAGAAGACCTTGAAGGTACCAATTAACCAACAGCTACTCCATTGTTTTCCAAGGCATTAAGGAATGGGGGGGGCGCTGGAACTTTCCATGAGCTTATCTAGGTGAGTCTCCAGCCCACATCCCCTTTAGATGTCCCTGCGGATGTGTGCCAGCCCAGTTAATTGCAGGGGTATTGGAAGACCCTACCTGCATCTTAAGAGTGTGGGACTCAGCTGGGCCCCGACCTGAAGTTCATGCCACCGCTGGGTTTGTAGGGGCTGCACAGCCTGAGGTACTTTAGCCTAACTCTTACCAAATGAATTCCTGGTGTGTGTCTCCAGTTTTGTCAGTCAGAAGTGACAAGAGGAATCCGCTGGAGGAGGTGCATGTGCCATCATAATTCCAAAGGAAGGAAGCTGGAGAACACCTGAAGTCACTCCGGCCAAAGGGCACATGCTGCCTCATGGTCCCACACCCAGGCCTTTAACAGCCTTCTGCAGGAACGAAATGTATTCGAAAGTATTTTCAGTAGGTGAGCTGGAGTCTTCAGGATAAAGTTTGCCCACATCTTTGGATGAGTTTTATCACGGCCTTGTTTGGTTCTGAAGTCAAATCTTCAAAGCTCTCTGAATAGTTAAGGCCTCTTCCATCACCTCCCACAACTCCAGCTTTGCTAAACAGAGAATGTCTGGGTTTAGAGGTCACAAGTGAAAGCCTGAATCCACAAAAGCATTCAGATAACAAGAACAGAGAAACCAAATCATCACTCATAAAAGGAACTTGCTTCCCGATTGGTCTGGGAATAATTCTGCTTCATTAGTGCACAGATCAAGGAAAATGACCCACATTTAAATACTAAAATGCAAGCACATACCTCTTCTCCTGAGTTATCAGAAAACGCCAGGAACTCAGGGGGGCCAATGCTTGGTGGCCAGCACAATTGACCCCAGCATCCAGAAAGTAGAAAGGGGTTCTCTGAGAGTTCCAGGCCAGCCAGGCCTACATAATGAGCCCTGTCTCAAAAATAAAATAAACTAGAGGCTGGAAAAACGACTAAGTGGTTAAGAGCACTTGTTCTTGCAAAGGACTTGAGTTCGATTCCCAGCACCTACATGGAGGATAGCTAACAATCATAACTTTAGTTTCAAGGGATCCAATGCCCTCCTCTGATCTACAGGGGTGCCAGGCACTCACATGATGCACAGACATACATTCAGAGAAAAATACCCACTAGACACATAAAATTTAAAAATTAAAATAAATTTGGAAAAAAAATGAAAAACTTAGGGCCAGTAGATACCATTCATACATTATGTTACAGGCTGGTAGGTGATTCAGAAATACGCTGAAACCGACAGGCTCTAGAAATAGTTTCCGGTGTCAGGATGTATTTATCTCATTAAGAGATAAGGTGATGGCCTTACACAATCCACCATGAATGAGTTGATTTGTGTGTTTAAATGAATGAATGGGTTTAAAACTAGTAAAGAAATCAGAAAAGACAAAGTAGTGAATGATTGCTCCTCAGAATAGAGAAGAATAGAGATAGGAGGCTAGTCTTTAAATATATTCATTAATATTAAGGGGAAGGAAGTGAACTGCAAGCGCTAGTCTGGTGCAACATTGTTGCAGTTACCAAACACGATGAAGAAAGGAGAGGAACTCTAGATGAATTCAGACCCCAGCGCAAGAGCCAGAGAGGAAAAGAGATGAGAAAGCAGCCTTGCCGTTCGAATGTCAGTCTTAAGCAGTCCGTAAAACTTGATTTCCCAGACGCTTTCTATTAAGGAAACAATGACCAGTAAAGATTGCTTCAGCACTAATTGGAAACGTTCATAGCCTTAAATGATCATTCAGAAGCAGAATAATTAGAAGTGACTTCCAATGAAAAAAGAAAGGAAACTTGAGTCTTTAGCGGAACAGTGTGCTAATTTTGTGCTCTGCAACAGGAAGACGTCCTAGGAGGAAAAAATTAATGTTACTTCAAGTGAAACTGTTTTTATATCTTTAGTAACAATTTAATATCAGGGTTAATGGAAAAGAAGGGAAATCAGAAGAATCTGGCATAAGCACTAATGCTTTTCAAAAAAAAGCTAGCTTTGGACGCCTAATTAGAGGATGATATTAACATTTTCGATTCCAACACCTGCCATTTCGACAGCTATGATAACGAATTACAAGTGAGAGATTTCAAAATAGGGAAGCTCCAAGTCTGCAGAGCAGAGGAAGTGAGTTAATACATCACTCATTCATGCATTGAACATACTGAAACCGTTAGAATATAGGAGGTGAAACACCTAATCGGCCACCTTCTGCTATTCTCCCATTGTGCTAGGAGGGCTTCATATAATACCCAGCAGAAATCAATCAGTTCCACAGCACATGAGAATTACTGTCCATGAAGGGATGGACAGGAGAATGACAAGGCAAGAAGGCAGCTCTCCACCAGGCTATTATTATTATTATTATTATTATTATTATTATTATTTTGTCTTTGAGACAAGGTAGGCCCGGCTGGACTGGAACTTGATATGAAGACCAGGCTCATAGAAATTGGCCTGCAACTGCCTCCCAAGGGCTGGGATTAAAAGCAACTGTCCCCATTTCTGGCTTGGGAAGCCACTCAACATCAGGTTGTTAGGAAAAGGGGTTCAAAGTGTCTGAGGTAGAAGGACTGTGAGGCACGCTGGGTCCAAGCTCAACCCTGAACACCTGGCTGGGGAAGCTGAACTTTATCCCTTGGTCGTCTTTAACACTCTTCATGACTAGCACTGTACACTGGCTTGGTG
>LOEQ01007830.1:42938-58180 GCA_001685075.1 Bramus lutescens | reverse complement strand
GAGTCAGAGTTTGCCCTGGTAGGACGGCCCAGAAAGCTGGCATTTTAAAACAGCGCAGCTTTTTTTCTTGCTTAGTTGTGAGCTGTCCTGGAACTGCCTCAAACTCACAGAGATCCACCTGCCTGTGCCTCCTGCATGCTGGGATTAAAGGCATTCACCACCATGCTTGACTTTTTTTTTAATGTTTAAGGTGTGTGTGTGTGTGTGTCCGCACACACATGCAGGTGATATGGAAGTCAGAGGGCAATTTTGTGGAATCAGTTCTCCCCTACCACCTTTACATGGGTTCTGAGGATCTAATTCAGGTCATTAGACTTTCATGGCAAGTGCTTTTACCCACTGAGCCGTGTCATCAGACCCAAGACCTCTTAGTGATTTCAAGGCCAATGAGGCACGCTGTGCCCAAACAAAACAAGCCAAAAAAACCCAACAACAAAAAAATGGGCAGCTCCTAAGGAATGGCTCCTGAAATTGTCTTCTGGATTCCACACTGACTCCACACTTAATGTGCATGTGCTGCCCCTCCCTCTAGGCTCCCAAAAAAGGCTGACTGGAATTCTCAGGAATGACTTTGAGGTCACAGTGGAAAGGGCTGTGGTGTTGCTCAGTAGTACAATGCTTGCCTAGCATCGGTGTGGGGCCCTGAGTTCAATCCCCAGTACCATAAAACCCAGCAAAATCACATCTCAAATAGGCCACCAAAAGTTATTTTCTTTTTTATAATCAAAAGAGCCCTGCAGAATTGGTAAAAAGCTCTAACTTGTAACTGTTATTGCTTAGAACCTTGTTACCTCTGCCATGATTAGGAATGTTCTAGTATTAAGAAATAGCCTTTAGCAGGTATTCACCTTCATCATCACTGTTGGTAATTCTAAATCCAAAACAGACCTCCCATAGCTTGTACCATAGAAAAGGTGCCCTATAAATTCCTTCCTCCCTTCCTCCCAATCCTCCCTCCCTCTCCCCCCTCCCCCTTTCCCTCTTTCCCTCTCTTCCTTTCTCTCCCTTCCTTCCTTCCAAAGAAGGTCTCACTTTGTAGCTTTGGCTGGCCTAGGACTCACTGTCTAGACCAGGCTGGCCTTGAACTCTGAGATCCATCAACCTACCTCTGTCTCCTGAGTGCTAGGATTAAAGGTTTGTGTCCCCATGCCTGGAATGTCTGTTATTTTATAATGAAATTAAAAAAACCTAACATTGTTCTTTTACCTCTGATGAATTAAATAATCTACACCAAGTTTTCTCACATTTAAATGTACTCTGTGGATAAAAAGCCTCAATGAGGGAGTAAAACAAAGACAACTTAAAATGAGCTACCTAAAGTGAGGATAGGTCAGTGTTACCAGATACTAAAAAGTGGCCAAATAAAGTAGAAATTGAAAGGCAGTAATTTGATTTGATAGTGTTTAATATTATTAGTATTCTTGAAGGTTCTAGACAGAGGAGGCTCTGAAGCTGTAGGATTTTCAGGGAAAGTAAAAGGGAAGTATTAGAGCTAGAAGATGGCCCAGTGCATGTGAATTATATTCTAAAACTGCATGAAGATAGTAGGACTGTCTGTGAGGAAGTACAGCTTCATAGGTGCTTCACTTTTGCATTTTATGTAGCTTGATGTTGTAGGTTGTGCTGTTAACACCTTTATCTTCTGCTTAGAGATGCAGCAATGCTTTAATGTCCTAACCATTGGCTAATGCACTTTATAAATGAATGGACAGTTAGTCACTGGCCTAGTTTAGAATTACAGTTTGAATACCTGATAACTGATTAAACATGTTAGTGTGATTATTTTGGAGAACTGGGCATTGATTGGATGAATTACTTCTCAGCAATGCTTTTTGAACTTCAATCAGTGGTAGATATTGAAAAAAAAAGCACAAGGTAGGAGAATTGCTTATAGAAAATGATGCCAGGTGTATTTCTTTATAGTATATAAGACCCAACATTTAATTATTCTAAGTAAATTTTTGGCAATTTCAATTTCATTAGATTCTGCAGGCAGAATAACCCTTGTTTCCCTCTTGAGGGAAAATATATATACATTATGCGGCACATTATTTTCTAAACAGTACTTAACATGAATAAAGCAGGTTTACGACCAGGGGCAGTGATGTAATGTTCTAAACTCTCACATTAGGTATGGAGCATATTTATTGTAGTCTTAATAAATTTTTGTATATTTCAGGCATTGTATAATGGTCTCTGTGAACTTTGGTTTTAAAATCTATTGTGTTATGCAGAGGAAGAGAGTCTGAGGAATGAAAATGGAATTGCTCAACAAGGTCCTGAGCAGGAGAAGGGATGGGGGAGAGAGAGCCCTGATGAAGGGCTAGCTCCAGGTGAAGAGAGGAGTCGGGAGAAGGGATAGGGGAGAGAGAGCCCTGATGAAGGGCTAGCTCCAGGTGAAGAGAGGAGTCGGGAGAAGGGATAGGGGAGAGAGAGCCCTGATGAAGGGCTAGCTACAGGTGAAGAGAGGAGTCTGATTTCTTACTATTTTTCCTGGAGGGAACTGCTTTACTTATAAATACCATCTCATTTTAGTTAGTTTGGGAATTATTTGCATGGTAGAATTCCTGATTCTGATTTACTTGGAATGAGTATAACTTTGTTTATAATGGTTAAGTGGTAATTTCATTTTTTTCTAGTCTCCAATGATAAATTTAATAGTAATGAATATTTTATTGTTGCCTTTTCATTGGCACTTTTCCCCTTCTTTCCTTTTCTTTTCTTTTCTTTTTAGACAAGTTCTCACTATGAAGTGCCCTGGTCAGGATGGAACTTGCTATGTAGACCAGTCTGGTTTCAAACTCAGATCCTCCTGCCTCTGCTTTTTGAGTGCTGGAATTAAAGCTGGCTCTTTGATTTTCTTAGTCTAAGTTTTAAAAATTACTTGTTTACTGATTTTTATAAATGTTTTTTAAGTTTCTGGTAGACTTTATAACATATTGGCTTTAATAGCTGTTAATTCTAAACAAGCAAAAAAAAAACCAAACTTTCATCAGAAAAACTGTTCTTCATTGATTTTTCTGAAGTTATGCTTAGTAGGAGACAGAGAGACATTGATCTCATGATTCTTAGAGTAATTAATGTTCTTTCCTTTATGAAGCCACCTTGCTTTCTTTTAAAACCTTATTTGTCTATTTATTTATTACATGTGTGGGAGTAGAGATGGATATGTGTACATACTATGGCATGTATGTAGATGTCAGAGGACAACTTTTAGGAGTCAGTTCACTTTGCTTTTGAAGCAAGGTCTCTTGTCTGTCTCAAGAGCTGCTGGGTGGTTCTCCTGTATCTCCCTCCCATCTTACTGTAGAAATTTTGGGAACATTTAATGTGTACCCCTCCATCCAGCTATTCAGATTGTACACAAATATTGTTACCCACTGAGCCTTCTTCCCGACCTCTTCCGTACTCTTCTTAGATTTGTACATTGGTGTGTATTTCAATGTGTAGACCGTGTTTGTTCTTTTGGTACATGAATAACTCACGAGAACTTCAAAGCTTGACTTACTGGGTTCTTTATTCCTTCGAATATGTTACCAAATGTTTGCTGTTTTAGATCTTGAGCATTAGCAAGTTCTCAGGCCTCATATTGGAGCTGCAAAAACTTCTAACAGAAGTTCAGCCAGTTACAAATGCTCTCAAGGAGACCAAACAGAAAGAATGTGGTAGCAGGATCATCTGATTTAGACAGACTAATCAGGGAAAAATTCTCTGGCAAGTGTCATTTGAGCTGAGACCTGAATGATAAAAATGTACTAGCCATGTAAAGAGAAGAGAGATCCAGGAAGAACTCATAATAAATTTGACAGGGCTGATGAATGGAGCAAAGTGAACACGGGAGAACAAAAGAGGAAGGGGTCAGAAGGAGTACTTAGGGCTTTATGATTTAGAGATGAAATTTTAGTTTTTACTTTTATTTATTTATGTATTTATTTTTTGGTTTTTTGAGACAGGGTGTCTCTGTAACTTTAGAGCCTGTCCTGGAACTAGATCTTGTAGATCAGGTAGATGTGAGATTTTATTCTCAGACTGTTGGTATGATTTGGAGCAGAGGAGTGACTGACTTGAATCTGATGAAAAGATCACTTTTGGTCTGAATTATGGCTATGTGGCAGAACACTTAATCTACCATGCATCTGTTGGGTCTGATCCCCAACATTGAAAAGAAAAGATCACATCTTTTGGGGAAGAATAGATTGTAGGAGAGTAATAGAAGCAAAGACACCAGTTAAGATCTTGCCATGCTTGTCTGAACAAAAAGTCATAGTGCTTGGGTTTGTGTGATACTGGCGAAGGAAAGAAGTAATTGGATTTTAGATTTTGTCTTTTTAAAGATCTTCTGGATTGGCTAATGAATTGGATGTATAAGGGAATGGCAGGAAGATGATGAGGGAGAGGGAAATAATTGTAGATCAAGGGAAGAGCTTGTGGAAGAGGAAATAAGGTTGTTTTTCTGGAACTTGTTAAATTTGAGATACCAACTGGATATTCAGAGGATATTTAAGTTTAGCATGGAGGAGAGGGAAGATCAGGGCTGGGAGCCACTAGCATTAACACTATATGCTACAGGTGTTTATAGAAAAGAAGAGGTATTCTAGAATTGAGCCCCAAGGCAATTACAGCATTGTAGTGAGATGGGGATGAGCAGAGTGGAAGACATAGGAGGAAAGCCAGAAATAGTATGTTGTGGAATCCAGGAGAAGGGAGCATGTTAAATGTTCACTCTTAAATGATGTTGCAAGGGTGGATATAGTAAGAAGAGGATTGAACTGTGGGATTTAGTAAGCAAACATTCATTGACACTGGTGACTTTTATTAAAGTTTCAGTTTCACATTGGCTTCAGAAACTGATTAGGAGAGCCAAAGAATGGATGGAAAGTGAAAAGGGGTCTAGAAGTGAAGGTTTGGCAAGAGAGAAGAGGTGGGATTAAAGATGGTGTGGGATTTCCCTCTGAATGCTGTGAATATGTTTTATTACCATTGGTTAATAAAGAAACTGCTTTGGCCTATGGCAAGGCAGAATAGAACTAGGCAGGAAAACTAAACTGAATGCAAGGAAAAGGAAGGCCGAGTCAGAGAGATGCCATGTAGCTGCCGAAGGAGAAAGAGGCTGGAACCTTATCGGTAGGCCACAGCCTCGTGACAACACACAGATTAACAGGAATGAGTTAATTTAAGATGTAAGAGTTAGCCAGGAATATGCCTAAGCTATTGGTCAAACAGTGTTGTAATTAGTATAGTTTCTGTGTGATTATTCGGATCTGGGTGGCCAGGAGATGAGCGTGCAGTCTCCCTTGGTCTGGGTGGCTGGGAAACCAACATGTAGTCTCATTTAGAGGATGATTATTTGCTTCTGTTTGTTTTAATTGGGAAATGTTATTTATGTGCTGATGAGAGAAATCTGATAGAAAAGAAAATTAATTGCTGGTTCAGGAAAAAGGCATTGACTGCAGGGAAATTCTTGAGATGGTACTGGTGGGACAGAATGGAGAGGGTACTTTTTCTCTCATAGAGGAAGGATGCTTAATGTATCATGACCCCATGTGTCTATATATGGCTCCTCATTTTAGTCTTTTTTATTTTTAAGCACTTAGGTTTTTTTTCTAATAATTAAAAAAATACACTTTGATACAGGGTTCTCTGAAAAGGCTTCCTTTAGACCGCCTTGACCTCTCTGACCACTAGTTAGTTGCTTTTTTCTCTACTCTATGTTATGACTTCTTCCAGACTGGATTCATATATAAGCCTTGGGTGAGATATATATATGTATATGTATATGTATATGTATATATATATATATTCCCCCATATATATATATATAAAGATATTTAACATCAATTTAAATTTTTTTGTGCTAACAGATGAAGCAAAAAATTTATTGCCATATCTTGGACCCAACAAAATGAGAGATTGTTTCTGCACTGTAAATTTGGACCAAGAAGAAGTTTATCGTACCCAGGTCGTTGAAAAGTCTTTAAGGTTGGTAGAAAATAAGAAATTACCATTCATTTGATATATATATATTCATGGGTTTATGTATTTTCCAGATTTTTATTAAGTTGACTTTCTTGAATTAAAACTAATATTTTTATTTACATATTTTCTTTTCTATTATGAATTTATTTTTAGAATTACAGGATGTAAGCATTTGAAGGGGTCTTGAATGTTCAGTAAACTGGGCTAACAACTTTGGGCTCCTTAGCAGTAGCTCTGGCAAGTGGTCATGTGGCATCTGGTTAATAATGTTACAGTCAGAAGAACTTCATGCTTCCTAAGCAGTCTACTTGGTCTTTGAACTGTTCTGACACAGAAAGTGCTTATGTTTAATTGGTTAATGATTATTAAAATGATATTCAACCATGTACCAAGCACTTGCTCAGTTCTGAGTTCTGTTTACTCGTCTGTCTGTGAGAATGACATCAATGTAGTGCTTGGTTTCATGTGGCTTTTCACTGCCTTAGAAAGTTTTTTTTTTCTTTTGAATTGTCCTAGCTCTGTCTCTTAGATTTTCTGGGGAGCAAATTTTGTGTATCTTTTACATGACACTATTAAATGTTTGAAAACAACTATTGTTAAGACTTTAGTCTGTTCTCTAGGCTAAATTTTGCCTATTTATTTGAGTTTTCCTCAAATTGCATCATTTTGTTTCTCCAAAGAATAAATTAGTTCTTAAAGTTCACACAAGTTGGAGCTAGAGAGGTGGCTTAGTTGGTGAAGTGCTTGATGCACAGATATGAGGACTGGTGTGCCATCCCCAGCACCCATGTGAGAAGCCAGGTGCAGTAGCTCCCACTTGTAGAACCGTGCTGAGGACATGGAGGTAGGGATCCCAGGAACTCACTGGCCAGCCAGTATAGCCAAATTGTTCAACAAGAGACTTTATCTCAAAAACTAAATTGGAAAATGATTGAGAAAGATACCTGATGTCAATCTCTGACCTACACACACCCCCTACTCCTGCATATACACAAGAACAAACAGCCGAATACACACAAACACACACACACAAGCACACACACTTCATACATGTTGACTTACTAGTATATTATCAGGGAATTAGCCTTTGGTAGATTGTTTTCATCTTGGAAAGTATCTCAGCAAATTCTTAATTTGCCTCCTCTGCCTTGGTGTAGTGTTTGTAATTCTGATTTAGAATTGTGCTAAAGTCACATGTCATGGCACATGCTTTCAATCCCAGCATTTGGAAGGCAGAGGCAGGCAGATTTCCATTGACTGTGAGACCTGCCTGGTCTACATAGAAAGTTCCAGGCCAATCAGGGCTACATAGTGAGAGCCTATGCTTCCTGTCTCAAAACAAACAAACAAACAACAAAAATCAAAAATCCTACCACCACCAAACTGCTAAAAGGATAGTCTTCAGAGACAAAGCAATTGAGGGTTCTGGGGTTGAAACAAGCATGGTTGGTGAATGAAACTGTTGTCATAATGTATTTCATTCCATTGAATTTTGGTATTGCTTTACCCCCTCTCCTTAACTTACCTGTCTTTTCCTCTGAAGTTTGTCTGTGTCTCCTTTTCTGTTTTTTTCTTTCTCTTTTCTTTCCTCCATCTTCCCTTTCTTCTCTTTTTTTCCTCTGCCTAGGTTGGCCTCGAACTCTTACTCCTCATACTTCAGCCTCTGAAATGTCTGTGTTATAGGCATACCCCTTTGCATGCCTTTTTAGGTGTTTTGGTTCTTGTGATTTTGAACTCTTCATAAGGAAAGTATTAGATAAAATTAAAGTAGGCCAATATAGAGGCTTAGTCAGTCGGTAAAGGTGTCTGTCAGCTGTCAAGTATGACATTTTGGGTTCAGTACCTCTAGTCGGAGTTTTTCTTTGTCTCACATGTTGCTCCCAAATATCCATGCAGAGATTTACTGTTAATTATAAATACTTGGCCGATAGCTCAGGCTTATTACTAACTAGTTCTTACAACTTAAACCAACCCATTTTTATTAATCTATGTGCTGCTCCAAGACTCGTGGCTTTTACCTGTTCTGCATACCTACTTTCTTTCCATCTGGCTGATGACTTCTTTCATTCTGTCCTTCTTCCCAGCATTCTCTCTGCCCCCCAAATCCTGCCTAACTATCGGCCAGTCAGCTTTTTATTAACAATGAGAGCAATACATAATTACAGTGTACAAAGATTGTTCCATAGCAAGTACCCAGAGCCCACATGGTGAAAAGAGAGAACCAACTCCCACTGATTGGTTGTTCTCTGACTTTACAATTGTTCCACCCTCAGAAGAGAGTAAATAGTAGCCCCCCAAAATTGGGAGTAATATACTTCAAAGATTTTGTCATAAGTCATATGCCCATATTGATTTAGAATTTTGAGTTTTTCACATTTGTGCATATAAATTAATACTTTTTTATTTACACTTATGAATGATGGAATAGTGTCACCAAAAGGCTGAATAATTTGTCACGTAATAAAGGAAGTTAAAAGAACAGCTGGGATTTGAGACTTGAAATCATTTCAGTTTCAGTCTGTTACAATTTTTATATCATAAAGTAATCAGTGATAAAATTAAATAGTAATTGTCCATAAGTTGAGTACTTGTAGTTTGTAATATGTAGCCCTATATATCAAAATTACCAGAATTAGCTTGTATTTTTTAATCCTTAACATTTCTGAATTTTTGTGTAATGGAAAATGATGAGAACAGTTACCTTTATTTCTTTATCCACCTTTAAAAAACAAGAAATCAATTTGAAAGATAATTTAAAGTTAGCAATATAAGTACTGTAGGCACTTAAGAGTATAGCTAGTTAGATTATTCTTGGATTCTGAGTGCTTTCTAATTTTTACTTCTAGAATGGGGCAAAACATTATTAAAAACCTTTCCTGTTTTTGATTTTATTATCTCAATACTTATATAAGTTGTGACCCAGCTGAAAGTAACTACTACATAGTAGTCTTTCTAACTTTTTCTCCCTCTGAATTTTTTCTTTTTGCTCTTTATTTTTAGTTTTTAATACTTTTAATTATAAATCAGAAAGTACTGTAGAATTCCCAAAAGAATTATGTAAGATATTTTGCTTTTAAATATCTCTAAATCAAATCAAAACCCTTAATAATGAAGAAATTTAAAATATTAGTAGACTCAGATATTTTATAAAAGATAATATATAAATGCCTTGGAGACACATGAAAAGAGATTGTGCACCATTAATCATCAAGAAGATTGAGCACCACTAATTACCAAGAAAACACACTATTTTCATCACTCTTAGAATTTAACCAGTAATGTAATGATAGAACTTTCACCAGTTGATTTACAGTGTGGCGGAGTAATTGCAGAGGGTACAAGGGAAGTTTCTGGGAAATAGGTTTTATTTTTAATTCAATCTTTGAAAATTCTGTGTAGTTGGACTTTCTTTTGGGACCACCAGCCCCAAATAATGACAGAATGACTTCTTATTAATTATAAGCTTGGCCTTTAACTTAGGCTTATTCCCAACTAGCTCTTATAACTTAAATTAACCCACTTCTGTTAATCTACATTCTGCCATTTGGCTTTTTACCTCTTCTCCATTCTGTATGTCCAACACCCTTCATGTCTCCCTGGCATCTCTCTCACATGCCTAGATTCATTCTTCTCTGCCTGGAAGTCCTGCCTAACCTCTCCTGTTTAGCTATTGGCCATTCAGCTATTTATTAAACCAGTCAGGTGCCTTAGGCAGGCAAGGGAAAACTGTGACACATCTTTACACAGTTTGTTCAAATATCCCATAACAATTCTATGTGTGGGTGTGTTGTCTCTTAAATCATACCCCTTGTATGTCCTCTGAACTCCTTCTGACAAGTTCTCCTATTTTCATATATTTTTGTGTATGTGTGTGACCCATTGAGTTTAATTTGATCAGTTTAATTAGCATGGGTAGAACATCATTTCCTGGAGCCTGGGCAACTAATCAATGACTACACCACTGAAGAAATTATTTTCCCTTTTCCAGTAGCCATTAACTGCGCATGGAACCTCCCAGGCCTCTTCCCCAACAATGATGAGTCAATCTATAAAGTACTTGCCTTAAAAACATTGAGAACTTCATTTTATATACTTAGCAACCTATGTAAAAAGCCAAACACAGTGGTGTAATCCCAAGACTGAGGGTGTGGAGACAAGAGGATCCCTGGGACTTTCTGGCCAGTCACTATAGCCAAATCAGTAAGCTACAAAGTTCAGCTAGAAACCCTATATCAAAAAATAAGGTAGATACAGATGGAGGAAGATGCTCGACTTTAACTGATGATCTCTATGTCATGTATACATACACGTACACATACACACAAAGTATGTGGGAAGGTAGCTCACTCAGTAAAGTGTGTGTTGTGCAAGCTTGAGGACCTGAGTTTGGATCCTGAGCATCCATGGCATGAAAATCAGCTGGGCCTGAAGGAACAGGAAGACCCAGCCTCAGGGAAAGACTCTGTCTTAAAACACAAGGTGGAGACAGATTGAGGAAGACACTCAGCATTGATTGATAGTCATACACTCACACCTGCAAACATATGTGTACACATATACATACATATAGAAAGATATATTATCACTGGGCTAAGATTATAGCTCAGTGGTAGAGTAGTTGTTTAGCATATGCAATGCCCCAGGTTCAAGGCCCTGGAGTCCCCCACCTCCATAAAACTAGTTGTTTGCATAAGGTACTATGGTGGTAACTGTTCTATATTTTGATTGGGATGGAAGTTGCACAGGATTGTAAATTTATCAAAACCCACCAACCTCCATAGATCAGATTTGATAATACATAATATATAAATAATTTGGGAAAGATGCTGAAAATATTTAATGTTCAGTATTTATAATACATTTAAAAATATTTTATATAGCATTAACCATTTTAGGTGTTACATATTATTGTGACCAAAACAACTTTATGTAGTTACATTTTTCTAAGGTAATAATGTGAATGACTTTGTTCTTGGCTCTCTTTTAGTTCTGCTGTAGTGACCATGGTGTAGGCAATTATTGGTTCTTCTGTCCACAGGACCTTCTGAAAAGCTATATGTTTAGAATTCTTTTGCCACTGGGGTCTTTTCACTTCAGCATGATTTGTATAGAATTTGTCTAAAACAGTAATGAGAGTAATTTTGGGGTTTTTGAAGTTCTTTTCTAAAGAATTTTAGTTTATAATTTCATTGATGTTTTTTGAAAGTGACATTTGAATGTGATTTTCATTTAACAGTACCATTTTAATAGTAGTAGTAATGGATTATTTAATAGTAATCATAGATGTATATTATTTGGCATAATAAGCTTTCTCTTTTCTCTCTAGACCATATTTTAGTGAAGAATTTTACTTTGAGATTCCAAGAACTTTCCAGTATTTGTCGTTTTATGTTTATGATAAGAATGTTTTACAAAGAGATCTTCGTATAGGTAGGTACAATTCACATATATGTTTCTTTTTTCTTCAAGACAGGGTTTCTTGGTGTAGCTCTGGTTGTCCTGGAACTTTCCTCTGGAGTAGTATTGCTCTTGACTGCTAAACCATTTCTTCAGCTCCTTACCCCATTAAGATCACTGTACTTCCCAGACTGGTTTTGAACTGGTGGGATCAAAAGGTCATTCTACCCCATTTTCTTTAGTAGATGGTATTACAACACGCACCATTAGACCTGATCTATCACATTTGTATTTGTAGATGTATATATACCTGCACTTTTTCTCATCATTAGAACAAAATAGCTGTCAGAAGCAACTTTAGGGAGGAAGGATGTGTTTTGATTTAAAGTTGTAAAAGATTTCATCATGGAGAGAAAGACACAGCAATGGGGGTGACCCAATCTTTGTCACTGGGAGCTTAAAGTGGCCGGTTTCATCCTGGTATTTGACTAGGGAGCAGAAAGAATGGGACAAGAACTAGGGCTCAGATGCCTACACCAGTTACCTGTTCATTCATAAGGCACTTTGAACCATAACAATTTGTTGGCTTTTGTCACTTTCACTAGTGAGTACTTGTTCTTTCCCATAGTTTTAAATTCTTATCTGCCTCAGAGCTTATTGAAAGTCAGCAGATGTTGACTGAGGTTTCTGTCCCACCTGGCTCCACAGTTGTTAAATCTCAAAGAAATACAGAGGTCTACATTAATTATAAATTGATTGACCTAGTAGCTCAGGCTTCTTATTAATTCTTTATTACATCTTAAATTAGCCCATTATTCCTGTCTATGTTAACCATGTGTCATGGTACCTTTTTTGGCAGGGCAGTCGCATCTTGCTTGCTCTGTGTCTGGGTGACAATTGGAGACTGACTTTCCTCTCTCAGAATTCTCCTGTTCTCATTGCCCTGCCTCTATTTCCTGCCTGGTCGCCCCACCTATACTTCCTGCCTAGCTACTGGCCAATCAGTGTTTATTTAAAATACAAATGACAGGGTACAGACCATTGTCCCACAGCATCCCCCATTTTTTAAAATAAGAGCTCTGAATCAAATCTCCTTTGTTTAGCTTTTCTACTAACCATTATCCATAACAACTTCTAACCAACATTCTAAACAAAGACAATTTTTTAGGAATGTTGGTGTAGTTTTCCAAGATACTTCAGGCTGATTGGGGGCACTTATAATCTTATGAGGACCAAAAGAAAATTTAGAATTACGACCTGCTCTGGATTGAACAAAAGTACCTGGGAGCAAATGAGGCGAGATTCAGGTATAAAGAGTCCCCAGTGAACACTGATAAGGCATTATCAGAAGGTAGGAAAAGGGATAGGAGACCTTAATATCTATCACATAATATGAGATCTTTCAATGTCAGAGAGGTAAAGTAAGGATTGGAAAGAAGCTGTTGGTTATTAGCATCATTTGAGAGTAACTGATAATTAACTGCATGCTGTGTTTTCATTGCCCCTTTACATATCATATAGTCTTCATGTAGTATTTCTTGACAAGACTTTATTTATTTCACATAAATAATAATGGTTTACCAAAGTTGCCTTTGCTGTTTGCTTTATTTTTTTAAATTTATTTTAAAGTAAAAATCACCAGGCATGGAAGTTCACAATTGTACCAAGAGACTGAGGCAGGAGGATTGCTTTGAGTTTGAGGATATCTTGGGTTACAGAGAACGACTTCCATCTAGAAAAAAGAAAACCAGACAAATATTTAAAAAAGCAATTACTAGCTAGGCAGTGGTGGCTCATGCCTTTAATCCCCATCACTCTGGAGACAAAGGCATATCTGAGTTCAGACCAGCCTGCTCTACAGAGCAAATTACAGTACAGCCAAGGATACACAGAAACAAAAACAAAAATTTGGGGGGGAGGGGAAGGATGAGAAGAAGATAATTTGCTTCTGAAATGTACTTATGGGGCTGATTGCCTTTTGGGAAGTCATGTGTATCAGCTGTATTTCCTGTGATCTGAAAGATGTAGTAGAAAAGATAAATTTCTGTGTAGCTTTTAGGCACATGTTTTGTTAAATAGGTTTAAGTTGAGGCAACATGGACCATGAATCACTGTAACAGGACCAGTGTGATTCATACTATGAGGGCATGAATTGCTCAAAGTAATAAAGTTCCAAATAAAAAAGTTAAAACTCTCCCTTTTACAGTACTTGCTGTGTATGTGTACATATGCATGATTACAGAATAGAAGCTCTACAGAGGTTGTTATTCTTGACAGAAGGATTCTCTCATTCATGCTCATTCTTATTCATTCATATATAGTCTGTCTCTCCCCTGTAGTAGGAAGGCGACTTTTTGTTCCTGGCTGCTCAGCCCTGAAATAACCACACAGAAACTGTATTAATTAAACCACTGCTTGACCTATTAGCTCTAGCTTCTTATTGGCTAATTCTTATATCTTAACCCATTTCTATTAGTCTGTGTATCACCATGTGGCTGTGGCTTACCGACAAGGTTCGGCATCTGTCTCTGGCAGGGCTATGTGACTTCTCTCAGCCTCTGCCTTCTTTCTCCCAGCTTAGTTTTCCTCACCTAGCCCTGCTCTACCCTATCAGGCCCAAAACAGCTTCTTTATTAACCTATGGTTTTCACAGCATACAGATGGGAATCCCACATCATTCCCCCTCCTTTGCTGGCTTGAGATCACAATTCTCCTGCATCTACCTCCTAATTGCCAAGGTTTTAAGCATGTGCTGCCACATCTGGCCTAGTAAACTCTCTTAAAACTATATTCTAGGGCTGGGACTATAGCTTAGTAGCAAAGTGCTTTTATAGTATGCCTGAGATCCTGATAACAAGAAAAACTAAAAAAGTAACTATATAAATTTAAGATTTTAAAAGTTGCATGCTAGATATTCTCTATACCTTTTCCTGGGTAGATGATAGCAAAGACATTCCCTTACAAAAATCTGTAAAAGATAAGAACTTCAGCTGTAGGGTGTATGCATGCATGTGCATGTATGTGTATATGTATTTTTCTATGTATATATGTGTTTTTAAAGTACCAGGCTATTATTCATTCCCTTAAAATGTATTTCTGTTGCACAATCAGTGATAATAGGAATTACAGTAGTTATGATTATCTTACATTCATCCCATACTAACTGAATACTGCATTATTTTCTATCCTGAGCCATTTCAGGTATATTGATTTATTAAGAATTTTGTACAATCCATAGAGTAAACATTTTAAGAAATTTGTATCATTTGGCCCTCAATCTAAATTCCATAGCAGTATGAGGAATGTTTGATTCTCTTAGTTAATGCCTATTTCTATACTTAGATATCAGTGTGCACATTCAGTACTAGAGTGATTTCAGTTTTACCTTCATATCTCATCTTAAAATTCTCAAAAAAGCCCTGAAGTACATTTTTCTAGTATCATTTTGTACAATTCTAGCTTATAACACAAAGATTTTTATCTTTATATTAGATTTCACTCAAAATATTTTTAAAACATCATAGGTTTAAAGTTTTATGTATTGTAAGTTTTCTGTGTTAAATTGATGAATTTTCAGTAGGTCTCCTTTGAGTAGTAGTATTAACAACAGTTGCCATTCTATTAAAAATCTAATTGTGTATCTTAACTTTTTTCTTTAAATTATATACATCTTTAGTTTGAGTTTTAAGTTATAAATATGGAGATAAGTTTATAAAACTAATATGTTAAAAAGTTAGGTAACAACTTTATTAAGGTGTAAGTCACATACTGTAGTGAAAGGGGAGCAGGCCTGCTTTTTGTCCCTTCTGGCTCCCGGACGGCTAGCTTAGCCCCGAAATAACAACACACAAATTGTATTCATTTAAACA
>LOEQ01007830.1:25977-38475 GCA_001685075.1 Bramus lutescens | reverse complement strand
ATTTCGGGGTATAAGCTAGCCGTGCAGGAGCTGGGCTGGACGAAAAGCAGGGCCCACTCCCCTTTCACACTATCACTACAGATTGGCGCCCAACAGAAATGTACATTGAAGTTCCTAGAAAGCTTGAATTTCTACGATTTAGAAAATATTTCTAAGGGAATCTTTTTTTTTGTAACCCTATTTATTAAATACTGTAATGATTGTAAAACCATTTCTAAGATCATAACTACAATCAGGAGTCCTCTTCTCCTATGGAGGCTATAATTTGCCACTAGGACTCAAACACGTTTAAGACAAGGGGGAAAAACATACCCACAGATACTTTGCAAATAAAGTATGTCTCCATTTCCTCATAACCTTTCATGCAATCTCTGTGATTCAATTCTCAAAAAATAAGTATTGTTTGTTGAAATTCCTTAAGTACAAAATATAGTCAACTTCTTTTTGTTTTATCTACTGTACCCCATTTTAATATTCATTCTTTACATCTGACCATAAGTATTGTTCAGATCCCAATAGTATAGCTTTGTCAGTGACCCAGGTGAGAAGCAATGTGAAGAAGTAGAATGGACTGAAATTAGAAGTCAGAAGACTTTTACTGGGTGTTTTTATATGGTTATTTTAATGACCTTAGCTTCATTTCTGTAACATGAGAATAAATCTCACCAGTTTGGCTCATATGGCATGAGAAGAATACTTTAAAACTATTAGTTTTGAGCTGTGTTGTAGTTCAGTTGGTAGAGTGTTTGACTATCATGTGCAAAGCTCTGGGTGTGAGCCTCAGTATCACAGAAACTGAACATCGTGGTGTAAGCCTATAGTCCCAGAACTGAGGAAGTGAAGGCAGGATTTTAAGGCCAGCCAGGCTGCATAAATTCTTGTTTTTAAAATAAACAAAAACCTGTTAATCTCTGTACAAATATAAATTTATTACCACCAGTCAATCTGGTGGTGTCCTACTTAGGGTTTCTGTTGCCCTGATGAAACACCTGTCAATCTGGTGGTGTCCTACTTAGGGTTTCTGTTGCCCTGATGAAACACCTTGAGCGGAAAAGCAAGTTGGGGAGGAAAGAGTTCATTTGACTTACATTTCCATATTGCTTTTGTGGTAGTTTTGAATGAAAATGGCCCCATAAACTAATAGGGAGTGGCACTATTAGGGACCTGTGGCCTTGCTGGAGTATGTGACTTTGATGGAGGAAGTGGGTTACTTAGGGTGGACTTTGAGCTCTCTGATGCTCAAGCTAGGCCCAAGGTGGCATTTCCTTGCTGCTGCCTGCAGATCAAGATGTAAAACACTCGGCTCCTTCTCCAGCGTCATGTCGGCCTGCATGCTGTCATGCTTCTTGCCATTATGATAATGGACTAAACCTCTGAATTATAAACTAGCCCCAATTAAATGTTTTCCTTTATTAGAGTTGCCATATTCATGGTGTTTCTTCACAGCAATAAAACCCAAACTAAGACACTGTTCATCACTGAAAGAAGTCAGGGCAGGAACTCAAAAACAGGACTGAAGCCTAGAGGCAGGAACTGATGCAGAGGCCATGGAGGGATGCAGCTTACTGGCTTGCTCCTCATAACTTTCTCAGCCTGCTTTCTTATAGAACCCAGGACCACCTGCCCGGGGTAGTACCACCCACATTGGCCTGGACCCTCCCCCATCAATCACTACTTAAGAGAATATTCTACAACTGGATCTTATGGGGCACATTTTCTCAGTTGAAGTTCCCTCCTTTCAAATAACTCTAGCTTGTATCAAGTTGACATAAAACTAGCCAGCATAGGTGCTTTCTAATGTAGCCTTACAAAATTGCCAATTTTCTTTTTCTTTTTTGATACATGATTTAATACATTTTCCATATACAATCCACATAAGAAGTTGGGTATGGTGTTAACCTTTTTGGAGATGGCGCTCACTTTGTACCTGAGATTGGCTTCTACACACCTTAGTAACCTCCCTAGTTTTGGGATTATAGGCAGGCATCACTGTACCCATCTAATGTTTCTAATAATTTTAACAAAAGGAAAGATAAAGGGCTTTGAGATTTTGATCTGAAATAGATTAGGAGATTTGTTGTAATAGGGGAGCGAGGGCTGCTTTTCACCCCCGGCTAGCTTTACACCCGAAATAATTACACGGAAACTGTATTCATTTAAACACTGCCTGGCCCATTAGTTCCAGCCTCTTATTGGCTAATTCTCACATCTTGATTAGCCCATTTCTAATAATCTGTGTAGCACCACTAGGTGGTGGCTTACCAGGAAGATTCTAACCCACGTCCATCTAGGGCAGGAGCTTCATGTGTCTGCCTGACTCAGCTTTCTTCCTCCCAGCATTCTGTTCGGTCTACTCTGCCTATCTAAGCTGCTGTCCTATCAAAAGGCCAAGGCAGTTTCTTTATTTGACCAATGAAAGTAACATAGACAGAAGACCCTCCTACTCCTGAGATTCCTTACAATTTGTTTATTAAATGCATTCTTACTGAACAGCATAAATTTTCTGAAGGATTTAAAGGTTTTGTTCTAAAAATGTAGTACCCTATAGAGTATTCTTTTTGTAATACTTGAAGATGACACTAGAAACTAATGCTGTAGCACAGAATTTTGACAGTATATTATAAAACTGTCACCTCTGAAACATGAAAATACTTGAAGTAGCATTTATGTTTTATATATAGTATTGGCATTTTAAATTGTACTATTTGGTTTCATGACCATTAGTCATTAACCTTTTCAGAACTTTTATCCTAAATGCTAATTAGCAAGATTTACCCATTATTTAAAATAGATTTTAAAAGAAGAATGCTGTAGGAGGTGGGAGGCATGGATGATACTTTTTAAGACAGTATGGTATCTTTGGGAATATGATTATTTAGTCACAGACCGATCTGAGAATACCACATTAACCTTGTAAGTATTGAAGATATGAAAACAGCCCATAATTAATACAAGCCTAGTCTGTTAATGTTTGTTTACCCTGTATGTTTTATAACTTTTTTAAAAAATGAAAAAATAAAAATAGATGACAATATAGAAAGTGATGATAGTGAATTTAGCCAGGTTTCAATCTAATGATTACTCTTAGTAATTATAAAAGTATGTACTAGGAACAGCAGTGAGTAATTAATATGCATCATGTCATTTAAGTTCCTTAAGATGTAGATAGTATTAACCTCACTTTACAAATTATTTTAATAGAATTAAAAGATGCACTGACTTCTCCAGTCACAGAAACTGAATTCATTAGAGATCTGTCTGACTCCTAATCACAGTGCTGTACTGCCTTTCAGTAATGGGGGCACTTTGAAACGGTGAATTGCAAGAAGTTCCCTGTACCTGTGAGCTAGCCATCAGGCATTTACATAAAAGGTGCATGTTAATTTGTTAGGTTCTGACATGACAGTAGCAGACAAAATAAAAATTCATTTAAGTTAAAAGTGATCTTTGAAGTGACTTTAAATTCTCCTAAGATGGTTTGCTACCACAGAGAAATTTTCTATTTGGGGATGTGGCAATGGAACACTATGTGTAGTGTCCCCCGTATCAGGAGGTCCACCCTGCAGCAGTACAGACTAAGGTGGTGGCACTGAGATCCACTGACTGATGGTTTGCTTTTCATGTTATGCTTCTTTCCCTTTGCATTTTACAGAGCGAATAGTTAGTGTTTTCTTCTTTCACTCTAATAACTTCATTCTTGTGGGGAGAAAAGATTGAGAGGTCTTATGGGGGAACTGTGTGTGATGGATGTATGCATGTGCAGGTGCCCATGTATATGAGTCTGTGCGTGTAGAGGCCAAAGAGTAACCTCGGGTGTCATTCCTCAAACCCTCTCTTGCTTTTTGAGATAGGGTCTCTCATTGATACCTGAATTTCACTAATTTGCTAGACTTGCTGGTCAATGAGTCTCAGGGATCTGCTTGTCTCTACCTCTCTAGCATAGGGAAACAATATCATGTCTACTTTTTAAAAATTTATTTCTTAAAATTTTTGAGATTATAATATAATTACATTTTTCTCTTTCCTTTCTCCAAGCTCTCCCATATATCCCTCTTTGTTCTTTTTCAAGTTCATGTCTTCTTTTTTCATTAATTGTTCTTACATATACACATGTGTCTACATATATATGTATGTTTCTGTGTATATGCATGTATTCTTAAGTTCGTAACTACAACCTGCTCAGTATGTATAATGCTGCCTGTATGTGTATTCTCAGAGCCCACCAGTTGGTGTGCCCTTTCCTGGGGAGGACTATTTCTCCTGCTGTCAGCATTCCTTCTGTGGCTGGAATTCTTTGTGTAGGGTTGGGGCTTCCTGGGCTACCCTCACCCCAAGCCCCATTAGCTGTCTGTTGGTGAAACTTTATGAACGTACTTTCTAGCATTACTAGTAGATACAGTTTCACAGCAAACTCCTGATCCTCTGGCTCTCACAATATTTCCACCCCCCCCTTCACAATGACCCCAGGCCTTAGATAAAGGAATTGTATTGTACATGTCTCTGTTGGGACTGAGTTCTGCAGCTCTGCATTTTGTTGGTTGTATTTTTCTGTAATAGTCCTGGACTGTTGCAAAGAGAAGTTTCCTTGATATTTCAGATGAGTACTGTATTTATCTGTGAGTGTAAGGGCAAATATTTAGAATGTGGTTAGACACGCATCTTTTTACACACCCATTTTTCTGGGCAGGTGGTAGGAATTAAATGCCATCCTCATGCATGTGTGTTAGATGCTTTACCAACCAAGCTACCTCCTCTGCCACATTTAAAGATTCTTAAAGATAAGATTTCACCCATTCTTTTTGTATGTCTAGTGAGAGTACATATCTCTTCCTTTGTTTCTTTCTGTGAATTTACTCTTTTATTGACTCTAAAAAATGCAATATTCATCTTTGAGTCTCTGTGCCAAGCAGCTTCCTCATCTTCAAAGATCTTAGAATTTGCAGAGAGAAGTTGGCTAAATTTGTGTCACTGTCCACTGAAGTGAAACTTGATATAGTTTGAGGAAACATTGTAGGGCAGTACATTCTGGAGTTTGGGTTAGTCCTGTTTGTCTAAGGGCTTGAGTGGATGAAATGATTAGTATCTTTATTTCAGAGAGGAAGATGTTTAATTTTCTATCATTTCCACCAATGACTATTTGTAACTCAAATCATTGCTGATGGTTGTTCCCCAAGGACCATTATGAAATGAGGATCTCAGTGTGAAGGGTTGTCTTTGCTTGTAAAGACACAGGAAATGACGTGCATAAATGTAGTTTAGTTCTCAAAACAGTTTAAATACTTTAGCCTTTAATATTGCTACTTTTTGATTGCAGTTATTTTCTTTTCAGAAGTTCAGGATAGCAGTATTTAATAAGTACATTTTTTACCCTTTTGCACAGAATTTTGATTTAAAAACTATGTATCTGTTGATGTTTTACCTGTATGTATATCTGTACCACAAGAGTGCTTGCTGCCTGTGGAAGTCAGAAGAGTGTTGGACCTCTGGGAACTGGAATTACAAATGGTTGTGAATCGCCATGTGGGTACTGGGAATTAAACTCAGGTCCTCTGCAAGAGCAGCCATTACTCTTTAACTGCAGAGCCATGTCTTCAGCTCCTTTAAAATTTTTAAAAAGAATATTTTATATTTGTGTCTATACCTGAGTATATGTATATGTACCACATGTGTGCAAAGCCCACAGAAGTCAGAAGAGAGCATCAGATCCCCTGGAACAGAGTTGCAAGTGCTTATGAGCTACCGTGTGGGTTCTGGGAGTCAAACCTGGGTCTTATACAAGAGCTGTGAGTGCTGTCAACCACGGAGACATTTCTTCAGCCCTTTTCTACCTTTTTAATAAAACACAGAATTCTTTTCTTGTTTTTTTTTTTTTTGCCATTTCCCCCTCTTTGTTGAACTATTCTCTTAAACCGTTAAAATATGCCTTCAATTCTGCAGTGAGTCTGAGGGAAAGCACAGATGGCTCTCACTACTTAGGGCTTTATGCCACTAAGTTCAGTGGGCCTTTCTAGTCCTTCCTTTCCCTGACCTTTAATCAAGTCCTGATTCTAGCTGACTGCTTCTTTCATTTTAAAGCATTTTCCTCCTTAGGTTCTAGTCCTGGTTGTGATTTGGATAGTCATTGTGTGCCACTTGGTGCCCTTTTTTTGTATTTTCTTCCATACAAGTGAAGTTAGTTCAGCTTGTGCCAGTGCCTTCTGTAAATTTTGTTTGGATTCAGTGCCTGCAGCCATCCTCTTAACTGTAAAGTTGCTGGAACTCAGCTTTTAAGCTTGGTTCCATTTTTATTTCTTAAGTACCATGATATAGAACATACTTTACATAAATTGTTAATTCTGACTGGTGTCCCACACAACTTGTACAGATAGCAAACCCAGATGTAATGCCAGATGTAATATTAGTTATATCTTTCTGGTGCAATTATTAAGCCTTACCCAACAGGATGATCTTGACCATCTGCATTATACCATTAGTTATTGAATTTTACATACTTTTTGTTCATGGCCTTTGTTTTAAAACTATTTTAAACAACCATTTAAGAAATCTATACGAGTTTATTAAACACATGCTCAATTAAAGCATCATGAATATAAAAGCATAATTTATTATTATAGGTTAATTTTGAAAACTTCATTTTATTTATAAATTTGTACATGGAAAGAAATAGAAATTAGCTATTCTGCCTCCTTTTTAATTTTTATTTATTTATTTATTTTTGGAACAATGTCTCACTATGTAGCCCTGACTGGCCTGGAAATCACTGTGTAGTCCAGGCTGGCCCGAAGCTCAGAGATCTTCTTGCTTTTGCTTCCTGAGTGCTGAAACTCAAGGCATGCACCACTGTACCTTTATCTCATTATTATTGTTCAAACAGAAAAACACTCACCACTAATATAAAAGATGTTATAAAGTAAAACTTTGTGTTTTATGTGACAGGCAGTTGTGTCCAAAATTGTTTACAGAGGCAGTTTCTATAGATAAAGCTATGTGAGCTGCCATGGTGATGCACGCCTATAATTCCAGCTACTCTGGAGGCTGATGCAGGAAGAGTAGCTACTCTTACTTCAGGAACAGCTTAGCAGTATAGCAATACTTGATCTCAAAAGCAAGCAGCAAAAATCTGTCAAAAGTCATTTTTTTCTCCCCTCATAAGATTTTAAAAACACTTGAAACATACCAAGTTCTTTTGAATTTGTTTATAGATTTATTTATTTTATGTGTCTGTGAGTGTCTCCATGAGTGTGTGTATGTGGACCATGTCCCAGGGGTACATATTATAAATTTGATGCTGGCCTGATCTAAACAGTGATTTTTTAAAAAAATTAAGCTAGGTATTTTAAACTCCCACTCTTCTTAAAATCTGCTATTCAAACACACACACACACACACACACACATTTTATTCTGTCATCTGTTTAATAATTTTTGATAGACTACTGAGCACACATAGGAAATAATTTTGGACTGTGGGTTTTTGAGGAGGGAGGTTAAGAAAACAATTATGGAATGGCACTGGCCACTTTCTTTGTCTCATTAACCAAATCTGGGTTATATGGCCTTTTAAAGCTACTATCCCTGTCTATAAGGCTGGCAATATCAGGTTTTGCTGCACTCATGAGTACACTTTCTATAAGACAGAGATTTGTTTTTTCTATAATCCAAATCTATACAGTGATGAGATATGTAAGAAATTTTGTGTAAAAATAATCAGGAAACACTAATTTTTCCAAATTGTTCACATATTCCCCCCCCCTTTTTGAGACAACAATTGGCTATATAGTTTTTGTTGATCTTGTACTTGCCCTCTTTCTGCCTCAGCCTCCTGGGTGCCAGGATTATAGGTGACAACACTATGCTCAGTGCAGTTTTGCCTTTTTAACACTGAAAAGCAGCTTTGTGTAATTTAAATTTACATTCACTTTCTTCACTAAAGGCAGTGCAATAATACTCAGTGTTTTGGTGGATACTGGTGTAGTAATTTGCACATATATGTTTTCAGGTTAACATTACATACCATTATTAGTAATCAGTTTTGTAGTTGTTTGGTACAGGGTTCCCTGTGTAGCCCTGGCTGTCTTAGAACTTACTCTGTAGACCAAGCTCGCCTTGAACTCAGAGATCTACCTGTCTCTCTCAAGTGCTGATATTAAAGGTGTACATCACTACTGCCCGGCTGTAACTGTCTTTGTTTTTGTTTTTTTATAAACCTATTATTATCTTTTTATGAAAGTAGAGAGTGAAGGCTGGCAAAATGCTTCAGTGGGTTAAGCATTTTGCGACAGAAACCTGACAACTTGAGTTTTATCTCCAGAATCCATTTAAAGGTGGGAGGAGACAACTTCTGACCTCCACGCAGCACCATGGTGTGCCAGTGACCACACACACAATAATCAATTAATTTCAGTAAACAATTAGGTACTGTTAATTGTTAATAAATTATAATTTCATCTGGACAGTGGTGCCACACGCCTTTAATCCCAGCACTCGGGAGGCAGAGGCAGGTGGATCTCTGCGAGTTCAAGGCCAGCCTGGTCTACAAGAGCTAGTTTCAGGACAGGCATCAAAGCTGAAGAGAAACCTTGTCTTGAAAAGAACCACAAAAAATTATAATTTTCTTAATTTATAAACTGTCTTTCAGTTTTAGTGTTCCTTCCTAATAATATGTGTCTGTCTGTTCTATCATCAGTATTTTTTTGACCAGGTTAACATACAGTCATGTTATTAACTAATACCAAAGGAATGTTCTCTTGACCATTAGTAGGAATAATTAATATACTAGCTTGGCATGAGTCAATGATAATAATTCCTGGTAGAATTTCATTAAGTATCTTTTATTTCTAGGATTACATATTGTGACTTTAGTTGTGAATACTTTTTCCCTCTGTTTTAATGGTTTTTATTGGCTCAGAAGTACAGTAGATTCTAGACATTTTCAGAGAGACATTTGGAAGACTACAAAATGCGTGTGTTTTAAAATAGTGAAACCGCTTTAATATGCAGATGTTTGCTCAGTTGTACAAACTGCTTTTCTGGATAAGTAACGCATACGTGCTGGCTTGACAGAACATGTGACTTAAAGTTCCAGTTGAGTAATACTAGAAATTACTATGTAGTATGGACCTTCAAGGCCAGTCTTGAAACACAGAGGTTGTGAATGCTAAATGCAGGAATGGTGAAAGACATAGTTTGTAAGATATGTGTGATTTTATATCAGTATGTGCCTAGATTTTTCCTGGATTGTTTCTCAGTTTAATTCCAGCTCTACATAACTGCTGATTTTACTCATTGATGCCTTTTGTTTCTTTAGAACTTAATTTTCATGTTCTCTCATTCAGACCTTTGTTGTATTATGACTCATAACTATTTAGTGTTTGTCACGTATTATTCATCTACCCCTGAACTTCATAGCTAATGGTCCTGAGATTCATTCTTGCAAGACAAGTCCCCATAAAGCAGTAAAGCTGTTTCAGGTTAGATTCTTTGAACAGTTGTCTAAAAGGGCTCTGAAGAGAAGCCATACCTAGAGAGTCAATACCCTTCCTCTGATAAGATCACTTAGTTCACCAGCCGCTACACATTATCCCAAGAACTCCACTTGGCACTGTGAGAATTTGTCTTGTCAGCTGTTGGAGGTAGTGCAGCACTAAATTGTTAACCAGTTTAGAATTACTCGTTGCCAGTGAAGGGAAAAGATAACCAAGCTCTAGATTATGTTGTTCCTAACTCTCTTCTTGAGGAAGCTGACAGTTTAAATTCCTTTAAACTTACTAAACTGTTTTAAACCCACCTCTTAACAGCTGTGTGTCAGAGAGAACTCTGTTTTATTCCAGTCCTTCTAGCAATGATTTGGGTCATGTATTGTTACTCTTTAATTTTTGTATCCCTGGTTTGTGAACTCCTAAGTAGTGACTGTGTCTTAGATGTCTGTTTGTTCCCCTCTGTTCCCATAGTACCCCCAAGACAACAGATATTAACTTGATCTTTAGTAATTAATAGAAGTAAGTTTTAAAAAATTGATTCTTACTGTCTTTAATTTGCTTTTACTGCTTTAGGAATTAATTTTTTTTAATTTTTCTAAAAACGTAAGTGCCATTTTTAAGGAAAAACTGGTTATTGAGGTATATAAACATTTATTAAACAGGGCATAAAGTTCATAAATTTTTGTGTGTTGTATTTAATACAAGTATTAGACTGTTTTCTTTCAGAACTTTAATATATACATTGTTGGCTATTAGGCATTTAACCACTAAGTATATGCAGAGTCATGTGAGAGTAGTTAGTGAATAATTAAATATGTGTAACAAAAGTACATTGTAATATTTTGTTAGCAAAATAGACTGTTCATTTTATGATTTTTTTTTGTCATAGGGAAAAGTTCACCTTGAATTAAAACTGAATGAACTGATAACAGAGAATGGAACTGTGTGCCAGCAGCTTGTTGTACAGTAAGCATATCTATTTTTATTTTTATTTTTTTGCCTAAATTACCTAGAAATAATTCTCTATTTTACATTCTTAGACCAACTTATTATTTTAAGTATCTCAGAAAATTCAAAATGAAACTCTCATCTAGCATTTCTTTACCAAGCTGATAATCCAGTTTATTTTTCATCTGGTCCACTCAGGTTATGGCAAGTCATTGTATACTCAACTAATTTTTATTGATTGTCAGTTAAATGACACTTTTCTATAAGCATTAAGGCATGTCAGTGTCATAGGCAAGAGCCTGTGACTTCCTAGCATTGGAGACTTAGAAATTGTTTCTAGATGATATCTTTTTGAAGAACTCAAGACACTGTGCGTGCGCGCATACACACACGCGCGCGCGCGCACACACACACACACACACACACACACACACANNNCACACACACACACACACACACACACACACACACACACACGACAAGACACGACACTCTAAGTGGACCCCCTAGAGTTGCCAGCACTTTTCCTGCTGATCTGGTATTCTTTATCATTCTTAATGGTCTGACTGCTCTGTAAAATTTCTGTTCTAGCCTAGTCTTCTAATTCTTCCCTCCCCTTCAGATCTGTACCCTAGTTTATCAGCGAACTACCAAGACTCTTCCATTCTGGAGCCCTGTTTCTTTTCCTTAGTTGATATCTGAATAACCCTGAAATTATCAGGTACATACCCATATACCTCAGGGCAAGGAAACAGAGAAGTTGTTACTTTCCTATTGCTGCTCCAAACTATAATTTACTCTCCTAATGATGAAAACCCCCAATTTTCAAGGCATTGCCTTTCTGTATTAGTCCATACTGATATTACATATGATCCTAGATGTTTAATTTTTTCTGCTTTTATTAGCTGTCTTGATGCATAAATAATAAAAAGAGACTAAGAGATTGCCATGTGTGTATGAATTGCCAAAACAATATACCTATTACAGCATGTTTCTAAGAATTTCATAATAGAAAGCTTTTAAATAGATTTAATAAGGGCAGTAAAATTTTGTTGTTATTTGCTTATGGTTTCTGTTTTATTGATTTTTCAACTATAGTTAACCTGTTAAAAATAGATCTAAACCAAGTGTTGTGGTGTATGCCTTTAATCCTAGCACTCAGGAATCAGAGGAGGTGGATCTCTGTGAGTTTGAGGCAGCCAGGTCTACATAGTGATTCTAGGACAGCCAGGACTATATTGACCCTTTCTCAACAGAAAAAGAAAAAGACATTCCAAGATTTGTTTGCAGATTTTACCCCTACACTAACAGCCTACTTTCCTTTCCTGCTTGAGTTTGGTTGTTATAGTCATTTGAAGTACTTAGTCAGATTAGTTTATTTTATTTACATACCATTCTAGGTTTCTTGACCTAGGTCCTTGTTGACCTAGGTTTTTTTTAAGGTATATTTGTTTATATTTATTTATGTGTATTGCATGTGTGTTTGTGTGGGTATATGTCACACATGTCTAAGTGTTTGCAGAGGTCGGTGGTGTTGGAGCCCTGCAGTTGGAGGTTGTTGTGAGCCACCTGATATGACCTAACTGGGGTCCTCTGGGGGAGAGTCAAGGCTCTTTATTTACTAAGCCATCTTCCCAGCTTCCTGGTTTGATTTTTGAGAATGTAAACAATTAGCATAGTTTCAAAAGAAGAAATTATAACAAAAGGCATTCATAGATGTAATTCAATTCCCTCTTCCTCACACCCAGCTCTAGACAACCACAGTCTGATCTCTGTGTCTGTGACTTTTTGCTTTTTACTGAATGTCATTTGGATAGACTCATATAATACATGTAGTCTTTTCTGTCTGGCTTATTTTTACTTTAAAACTTTAAAACTCCAACCCTCCCCCCCTTTTTTTCAGATAACTCAATCAATGCACATTCTGGTTAAATAAACCCAACTTCACACTCTTAAGTTTGGGGACTAGATTTCAATTTTGAACATTCACTTAATTTTTTTTAAGATTTATTTATTTATTTATTATATATACAACATTCTGCCTCCATGTATGCCCACATGCCAGAAGAGGG
>LOEQ01007830.1:4054-17588 GCA_001685075.1 Bramus lutescens | reverse complement strand
CCACATGGTGGCTCACAACCATCTATAATGAAATCTGGTGCCCTCTTCTGGCCTACAGGCATACATGGAGACAGAACACTGTATGCATAATAAATAAATCTTTAAGGGAAAAATATGCTAAAGTGTAATATCAGGTGTTGTACACCATAGTTACTAACCTATTGGGTTATAAACTGGAGAGCTGCTACTCCCACAGCTGCATTTAGAGCCTACTCCCTACGTTTTCTCTACCCCTTCTCCCCTCCTGCCTTCTAGTAATTATGTGGAACAACTTTAGCTTTCACAAATGAATGATAACTTGTGGCCTTTATCTTTCTTTGCCTATTTCATATGATAAAATGACCTCCAGTTCAGACGGATTACCACAAATGCTAGGATTTCACCCTTTGATAGAAAAATATCTGTTGGTGAGTGAATGGATTTAGATGATGTGGTGTGTAGATGATGTGAAATGTTAGCCATGAGAACCACTTTTTAGAACTCAGTTTCTGCTGCCTAGAAGAGAGGTTAACATTTGAGAACCTAGGGATTGGTTTTGTTGTAGTTTTGTTTGATTTTTGTTGTTTTGTTTCCCAAGAGAGTTTCAATATGTATCCTTGACTAGCCTGGACCTTGCTATGTAGACCATGCTGGCCTTGAACTCAAGAGTTGCCTGTCTCTGCCTTCTGAGTTCTGAGATTGAAGGTGTGCACCACCATGGCTGATACTGACTATTCCAGTAATTTCTTTTTGGTCTCACTTGCCTTTAAAAGAGCCTGCCTCTTTGTCTAGCCATTGGCACTCCTCGTTTGGATTATGCTATCTCATAGTCTCCCTTAAAGACTGCATTTAGACTTTTTAAATTTTATTTTAACTCCTCTAGAGCAGATCTAATATGTATTGGTCTCTCTAATGACATTTTGTATAATTTCTAAATACATCTAGAAAGGGGAAAATGACTTTATCATTAAGAAAAATATATCAGTGTTGCTCCCTCCATATGCCATACTTTCTTGCATCTCCATGAAAATTTCTAATCTCAGGTTTTAAGCCTTTAAAATAATATTCCATACCTTTTAGTACAGAAGAGAAAAATGAGTCATTGTATCTCCCTGGGCCCACCAAAATTTACTAGAAATCTGCCCCATATCATGTACTTTCAATGACACTGTCTCTTGGTACACTTTGCAAATTTGACAAAACTCTACCTTGACAGACTACGGAATATTAACAGACAGTAAGTAATTTTAATTTCTTTTGTCAATACTATAAATATTTTATGTGCACTTAAATACTGGTGTCTTTGAGGCCAGAATCATTGGATCCTCTGGAACTGGAATTACAGGTAGTTGTAGCTGCCAGATATGGGTGCTAAGAATTGAAGTCCTTTGCAATGATCTTAACCACTGAGCCATTTCTCCAGCTCCCAATGATACGAATATTTTAGTCTGTCGGAAGCATAAATGCCAAAACTTATGTAGCATAAAAGAGTAGAATCTGCTAGTCTGTGTGTATAATGTATATTGCGGGGAAACACAAAAATAGTAATGCCTTTTTATTTTAGCTCAGGGTGATTTGTTGCTTTCATCACTTGTAGAGCTGTAGCATCCTCTAGTGGTAACTGCATGAAAACACCATAAGTATTTCTAATTTTGATCATGCAAACGGTCATATAGGCAGTAATATTGTTTGAAGCTTTTCTATTTTCTTTTTTCCCAATAATTTCCATTAGTGTTTGCCTATTATATTGGACTTCTAATAACTGATTTTAATGGTTCCAATTTTTTTTAAAGATTTTTTTATTTTATGTGTATAAGTGTTTGCCTGCATGTATGTGTGTGTACTACATGTGTGCCTGGTGCTTGTGGAGGTCAGAAGAGGGTGTCAGATGCCCTGGTGCTGGAGTTACAGATTATTGTGAGCCACCATGTGGGTGCTAGGAGTCATTCCCAAGGCCCTCTGCAAAACCAGCAAGTGTTTTTAACTGCTGTGCCATTTCTCTAGATTATAACATGACTCAGTCACGTTTCCCTTTTTAAATTTTTTTTGTTACATTTATCTATTTACTTATCTCTGTGTGTCCATGTCCGTGTATGTGTCTCTGTGTGTGTAGCATGTGAACTCCAGTGGGAATTGTTGTTCTGTTTCCATCATCTGCCTTCTGGGTATCAAACTAAGGTTGTCAGCTGTGTATCTCTCTAGTTGGCTTTTGTTGGTCATGGACGTGGGAGAATAGAGCCTAAAAATGAAACAGACTAAAGTCTTCTGCAGTAACCAACACCATTCAGAGCAGAAACAATTTATACTCTGATGATAAAGAAGAATCACCTGAGTAAAGTTTACAGTCACAGGGACAAGCTGCATGTGGGTGGCAAACCGTGTGTTTCCGTAGACACATATAAACAAATAACAGCCAGTTGTAATGAATGGTCAAAGAAAACTCACTCTTATCCACTACACCTGGGAGGAGCATGAAAACATATTCCAAGAACAATTCCCTGGTTTTGTTTGTTTGTTTAAGAAACTGAGGTCAGAAGACTCTTGTAGTTTTCTCACAAGCACTCAGAATTCACCTGCCATGATTCCATTCTTTATGTTCATGTTGATACTAGCTAATTTTCACTTTTCCCTGTGTAGATAATAGAATTTGATTTGATTTGATTTAATCTGGGGGTGATGGTGGCAATGGTTTCTTGAGACATGGTTTCTCTGTCTAACAGTTCTGGTTGTCCTGGAACTCTCTTTGTAGACCAGGCTGGCCTCAAACTCACAGTGATTGCTTGCTTCTACCTCTTAAAGGTGTGTGCCATTGCCACCTGGTCAATATTTTTTTTAATAGGCAATGTATTCAAAACCATTTCTAGATAAAAAAATTCAGAAGAGAATCCTGCCTTCTGCCCCCCTCAGCTTCTCAACTAGGTCATTTTTGTGAGCTAGCCACTGTTCCTTAGTTTCTGGGAATATTTTCTGTATATATAGGCAAATACATGTGTATAGTTTTATTGATTTTTTTGTTTTGTTGAAACTAGGTAGCCTAGGCTGACCTGGAACTCAGAATCCTCTTGCATTAGCCTCCCAAGTGGACACACTACCACACCCACCTGTACATGCTTCTGTTTCTACTTAACAACGTACTAGAACATATAAATATGTGATGACTCTAGATAGTGGTTATGATCGTGTATTCTAGAATCAAACTGCTTAGTTTAAATCCCATCTTTGCCAATAATTCCTCTATGTATGTACATACTTTGTTGACGTGCTAGAGATTGAATATGATGAGAACACATGTCACCACTCAGCTTCACTCCCAGCCCCTGTTTATTTTTCATTAGCTCACCTGTTTGTTTATCCCCCTTGCTTGTTTCTCATTACCATCACTTGGAGTTCACACTGTTTTTACTTTAGGTACTTGCTACAACCAAGAGACAACGGAAACAAATCATCTAAAACTGATGACCTGGGATCTCTTCGATTAACTCTGTGTTATACAGAAGACTATGTGCTTCCATCAGAATACTATGATCCCTTGAAAACTCTGCTGCTAAAATCACCAGATGTTCAGGTATTTTAGAAATCTTGTATGTATGACTCAATGCAAAAGGCTAAACTAATCCTGTAAATGATGAAGAAAGATTTCATAATGTCAGTGCTTAAAAAGCTCTGTGTATTTAATGTCTGTGAGCCAGAGTGCTGATTTTGTTCTTCACATTTTATATCTGGTTAGAATTTAGAAAACTAAATACTATTTTATACATATTGTAATTAAGGAGTGTATTTAAATTACATCCACAGATTGAACATGTAACCCTGCTTTTTTGATTCTATGCTTGTTTTCTACCGTTCTGAATCCTAGCCAGTATCTGCCTCAGCTGCTTATATTTTGGGTGAAATATGTCAAGATCAAAAGGATGCTGTTTTGCCTCTCGTTCGACTATTGCTGCATCACAATAAACTGGTTCCTTTTATCACTGCGGTTGCTGAACTGGACTTGAAGGATACCCAGTAAGAATTGTAATCATCAAATGTTAATTATGTGTTGTTAAAATTTTAATTTGCCAGATTTTATTTATAGTCTTTTTTTTTTTTGTATTGACCAAGTTTACTATAGAGCAGGTGAAAAAGAACTCCCTAGTCAGTAACAAAAGACAGTTCTTAAAGTTAACCAAACAGAATCCAAACAACAGTAAGGACCAGTTAAAAAGAGAATGTGTTTAATTCCATCGTGAAGTTTCCTTTGTTACTGATCTTTGCTTCTGGATGCAGTGGTTCACACGCCACAAGTCAGCTAGTAAGAACACTTTATAAGGCACACATAGGACAATACAAAGAACAATCAAATGGCTTTCCATTCCTATCATAGTAAAACAACACCATCATTTTGTGTACCCATACCTACATTATATCTTTTTATTTCATAGTTTCTTTTTTATCTGATATTATCATTTTCAGAAAATCATTTTGGTAATTTTAGAAACTTAATGTCAGCAAATTTTCCTGTTAGTAATAAAAATTACTAAAATTGTATATGTAATCAAAGTCAAAATGTTACTGTTTTAAAACTTTTTCTTCCCTTTTTGCTGTGCTTGATTTTTATGTCTTCCTATTTCTGTTTCAGAGATGCAAGCACAATTTTTAGAGGAAATTCCCTGGCAACTCGGTGTCTGGATGAGATGATGAAAATAGTGGGAGGGCACTACTTGAAAGTCACATTAAAGCCTGTTCTAGACGAGGTACAGAGAATGCCTCATTGCCAGAGTCTGACCACCTGAGCAGTGGTTCTCAACCTGTGCGTCAAACTACCCTTTCACAGAGGTCTCCTAAGACCATCTGCACGTCAGATAGTTACATTGTAATTCGTAAAGTAGCAAAATTATAAAGTAACAACAAGAATGATTTTATGGCTGGGGGGGGTCCCACAACATAAGGAACAACTATATTAAAGGCTCTCTGCATAAGAAAGGTTGAGAACCACTGCTTCTCTTTCAAGAAGGAATGTGTTGATTAGAAGGATCTGACAATTCATGAGCTACTGAAGAATAAGGATAGACACTTTATAAGTAAATTACTTTCTCATCTGGATTTTTACTCACAAGGCACATCAATCTACATTATTATTCCTTATATTTTTACTGTGGCATTAAACAATTTTGATACAGTTCTTCAGAATATTGTCTACATTGTACATGTTACCTTCAGGTGGGGGTTTTAAACTTTGTTGGATTTAATTTTTATATTATCAGAAAAAGAATTTCATGTTTTCAAATTACCTAGGAAAGTACAGTAACTGAAAAATACATGTATTTTCCAGATATGTGAATCCTCGAAATCCTGTGAAATAGATCCTGTTAAGTTGAAAGAGGGAGATAATGTAGAAAATAATAAGGTAAGTTTATATGATGTAGTTTATAACTCCATTGTTTTTTTTTATTTTAATGTTATACCTAACTCCCATAAATGATTTGTTTTTTGTGTAAAAGTGTTTTGCCTGTGTGTGTGTGCTGTGCACCACAGGTATGATTGTACCTGTGGAGATAAGAAGATGGTATTGGAACATCTGAAAATAAAGGTGTAGATGGTTGTGAGCCACCACATTGGAGCTGAAAATCAAACCCAGATCCTCTGCAAGAACATAAGTGTTCTTAACCACTCAGCCATTTATCTACCCCGTCTCCCCAAACACACACTCTTAAAATTTAATAATGCCATGTGTCTGGAAACAATGTTATTTATTCTTTACATTAGTCTTCATTGTTCAGAACATTTTCTAGTATTGATTTTACCTTATTTTATTCTCAAGCTTTTTAACTTTGCATTTTTAATTATATCTGTGTGTTTAGAGGTAATGTGTATGGATATGTGCACATAAATGCAGGTGCCAACAGAAGCCCGAAGAGGACTTTGGATCTTCTGGAACTGGACCTGCCTAATATGGGTGCTGGGAACTGAACTCTGGTTCTCTGGAAGCTAATCTTTTGTTAGCATGTATTATTGATAATAATAGGTTGTGTTACATTTGCATACATGCATATAAGGTATTTTGATCATGTTAACCCCCCTTTTATCCTCTTTTGTTCCCTCTCCTACTGACCGATTTCCTCTTTCCAACTAGTCTTCCCCTTCAGCTTTTCTCTCTCTCTCTCTCTCTCTCTCTCTCTCTCTTTCTTTCTTTCTTTCTTTCTGATTTTTCAATTTGGGTATATTCATGTGAAAGTACAGGTGCTGTGGAAGCCAGAGTCCTTGAATTTCCTTGAGTTGTTGTTGTAGGCAGAGGTGAGCTGCCTGGCGTGGATGCTGAGAACCCAAGCGCTTCTTTCTGTGCAAGAGCAGTATATGTTCTTAGCTGCTGAGCCTCTCTACATACCCTGTTTTCTTTCTTTTTTTTTTTTAATTTTTGTTTTAATTATTGGCCCTTCTGCTTTTCTACTCTCATGTTGGTGTGTGTGTGTGTACATGTAAGTTCATGTATATTCTAGTAAGTTTACTTAGGGACAAGAAGTGAGGAGTTGACTACAGTAGCATAGACAATTTATCAATAGTTACACCACAAAAAAATTTTCTACTTTCCCCAGCAACCACTTATTGCTTGTAGATCCTCAGGGATAGGCAGGGATTTATAAGCCCCCTCCCCACTCCATGACGGATAGTAGATGGGTCTTGTTCTGATGGTCATAACTACTGAGAACTCAAGAGTGCAGTGGCCATGTAGTGCTTAAACTACTGTTATGGGAAGGTCACTCTTTCTCCTAGATTCTTTCTGTCCTCTCTTCAGTCATGGTCCCTGAACCTTGAGAGAGGAGAGGCGGTATAGATGGCCCATTTAAGGTTACACACTCAACAGTCACTTACACTCAGCACTGTGAGCCTCTGCAGTGGTTGCCACCTACTGTAAAAAGAAGCTTCTCTGACCAAAGCCAAGAACATCACTAATCTGTGAACTTACACATGAATATTTAAAAGATGATTTGATAGGCATATCCATCTAGCAAATCAGCAGCAATAGCTTCCCCACTACATAGCTACCCTTATCCCAGCCATGAGCTTTTGAACAGGTTTACATTGTCAAACGAGAATTCCCTCCTGTGAAGCAGGCTGTAGATCCAAATCAGAAAGTGCTTGTTTATCCCCCAAACAGTGGTACCCCTGTTGCCTGGCAGGTTAGTAGTGCAGGATATAGGGTTGCAGCTCATAAGTCCTTAATGACAATTCTCCGTTAGCAGCCTGCATTATGTCTTCTAACACTGTGAAGTCTAGCTAGCAGGGAGAAAATTTCTAGACCAGAGCACATGATACCTTTAGCAGTAGGGTCTTACCTCTAGTTCTAGTGAGCAACCAACAGTAGGGGCAATAGCCTATAATAATAATGGATTTAAACTGCAGCTAGTTGAAACCTTCATTCTGACTATTCCTTTCAGGTCAGACTCATCGGACTAAGTGACATAATCTTTTTAGTTGCCTCTGAGAAATCTATTATTGTGTGGGAGTCACAGGTTTTCACAGTAGTGTGACTGTGTTAGAGTGTACTAACGCTGCCTATCGTGAGTTCTTTGGTTTTCTTTTTTATTATTTTGTTTACCATGCTTCTTGTGAAAATTACTCATATACCCACCTGTCTAGAAAGTCTGAATTTATTAAATTAAGTCAGGATGTTGATTGCTCTTTTAACTCAATGAACTTGGAGAATGGAAACAGGGCTTTAGAATACTAGGTTGTCATCATCTAATAAATCTCATATCCATTACTTTTTTTCCATAAAGATTATTGAAGATATGTGAAAGTCAAAATCTTAGTGTTTACTTTGTTAAATCCTGCAGGAGAATCTGCACTACTATGTGGACAAAGTATTCAATACAATTGTAGGATCAAGTGTGAGCTGCCCCACTGTGATGTGTGATATCTTTTATTCTCTGAGGCAAATGGCTACTAAGAGATTTCCTAGTAAGTGCCTTGATATACTCAATTACATCATCTCTTTTTCTATGTTTTTTCCTACATGATGTCCATGTGGTCTGTATGAAATGTTTGTGCATAGGTCCAGTCTTCTAGAAGTTTTTCAAAATGATGCTAGCTTCTTTGAGAGATTTAATGACTTATTTTTCCTATAATCTCAAAACATACACTCCATTTTATTTCAGTATAATGACAACTTTATATAAAGAGCAAATCAAAATCATTAGTTTTCAAGAAGGAAAATTTGGATCTGTAAGATTTTCTGCAATATGTAAGTAATGTGCTATATATTAGGAACCTGTGGGACACACAGGAGCACCTTTGTTGGTCCAGCTGTTTTCCCAGGTGCATATATTCAAGCAGTAATAGCCATCAGTTTCATACAATTGAATAGATTTGACAGCTTGGGAGTGCTAAGGTGTCTGTGGTGAGATTTTTTTTTTCCAAAGATAGTCCTGGACTTTACAAACACTTGTTTGAATGCACATAAGATTTTGAGGTACATATAGCAAGAAATCATTATGCTTAATTTTGCAAAATTAGCTATATTAAGATTTTTATTGGAAAGAATTTATAAAGTTATGAATTACTGCCTCTTATTATTAGTACTTAGTTCATTTCTGTTACATAAATAAATTTGCCAAAACCCATTGCAGACTTGCCCGTAACGGGGGTGGGGGGGACATGGACAAAGCAGCTACTTATTAATGACCAGGTTTATCTATCTGTATAAAACTGTAAATTAACTTTTTTAACCATCCAAAGAGATTTTGTTATTATGTTTGCATGTATATGTCCCTCTTTAATTTACCCAATACTAAAACAGTATGATTGAGTTGTCTAGCTTATACATGAATTCAGGTTTAGGTTTCTTGGCTAAGTATAATAAAAATGTAAAACATTTAGATTTAAATAAATGTCTTTAACCTTTGTAATCAGTAGAGAGGGCAGAGACTTGATCCTACATATATATACAGATGAAATGCTGATTAGATTCTATCTTAAAGTAGTGAGCTAGGTAATAACCACATTACCTGCTTGCTAGCCTGTCTTGTTTTTGACTCCTAACACTGTTTGAGGCCATTACCCATTGATTAGATAATGAAACTGAGGTTTCATTTGTTCTTAGTACCTGGAATATAGATAGCAGGGCAAGCAGTCATAGGAAGCAAGTACCATTACAGTGGACAGCTTGGTGATGTTCCCTGCTGAGTGATTTGTAAGAGCTAAAACTCACCATCAAATCCGGAAGCTCTTTCCCTCATCACCCGCCTCTCTAGCATCTGGTTGTCAGGTTAGTTGTTGACTCCAGTCGGAAACAAGTACTGGAGATGAGCAATCAGTGCTGCAAGTAGCCTGCAGCTCGTCTGCAGCTGTATGGGAGATACTGGTAGCTTTTAAAAGTAATACTTCCACCTAGTCATTTTTAGTCTTTAAATTGTTGATGTTTCTTTTTGTCTTTAAATACCTGAGAGAAACGATATAAAAGATTTCTATGGGTTCATAGTTTCAGAGCTTAAGTCCAACAGAGGCAAGGCAAACACTGTGGTGTGTCCTGCACCCAGGTACTCTGCTCACCTCTCCTCTTGGCGGTGAGGAGGGAGGGGAAGGTAGGAATGAGCCAGGGCCAAATATGCCTTTCAAAAACAAACAAACACAAAGGTGGTTTATGATATCCTAGGGCATTTTCCATCCAGTGAACTAGACAATTGAAATTAACCATACATACAGCGGTTGATGTAATCAAGATTTTTAGGGTGGATTTCTAACAAAATTGTAAAACTAAAAACTACTCCTTGGTATTCAGTGTTGCCACTGAGTAGTGCTAGATACTGCTTTTATTTTTGTTGTAATTTCAAGACTATATGAAGAAAAGGCTATTTTTCAAGTTAAAAATGTTTCTTTAAAAACGTAAGAACTTTGCCTTTCATTTTATTTGTTATTTTAAGTTTCAGCATTTTCTCCTTTTAGTTTAGCCACAGTTATTAGTATCATTTCACAAATCAGTTTTTACTTTACAAATTGTTTTCCTCTCTTACATGGTTTGCATAATGTTTTTTTTAACTTTATCATCTTTGGTTTTTAATTAGTGTTTTTGCATGACATTTCACCATTTTATCCCTGCAGATAACCCTCATGTTCAGTACTCTGCAGTGACCAGCTTTGTGTTTCTTCGTTTCTTTGCTGTAGCGATACTATCACCTCATACTTTTCATTTGCGACCTCATTATCCAGTAAGTGTTTGTTCCTCTCAAAGCTTTATTCCATTTTTTTTTATTTTTAGGAAAATGAAGAAAAAATAAACTATTTACTGCTGTGCTAAGACATTTCACAAGTGATTAACTGCTGCTAAGTTGGTGTCACTGATGAGCGGGAGGGAGGTGCCCCAGGGTTTTCTCTGCTGTTCTCTCCGTGTAATTCCCATGACACAAGGGCCGTTGTCCTTAGTTACTGGGTGGAGGTAGTGGTTTGTTGTAGTGGTTTTTGCTGGCTGTTGGCAGACCTTTGCCTGGCTTACTAAAACAATTTATTTTTTATTTTTATATTTTGAGGCAGAATCTTACTACATAGCTCAGATTGACCTTAACCTGCAAAAGTATTTCTGCTTCAGCCTTCAGAGTATAGGCACACCTGCTACACCCAGATTATGATAGTTTAATCATGGGAATATTTTTAAATCTCAAAAATTTGAAGAAAAATTCATTTCCAAACTGTATAGGAACCTAACTTAATTTAGTATCTTCATATTTTTGCTTTCTGTCCACTTAAGTTATATCAAAATACAAGATTTTAAAATTCTTTAAAGCATATAGTTTATTTCTGAAGTTCTACTCAGCTAAATTTAAATCTTTGCATATATACTTCTTAATATTTTAAGGTTCTTTTTTTAATTTATTTCTACATAACTTATCCTTCTCCATACAGCATATTTTAGTCATTCTTTAGCTTTTTTTATTCTAAATACTTTATACTCTTGATGCTTTAGGAGCTGATTTGTATAACAGATAATAAGAAACATTTAGTGATTACTTTGTACTAAGCTTTGTTTTAATCACTTTATGTGTTTAACTCATTTAAGTCATCCTAGTCACTGTAGGAGTAAATTATTTTATTAGCCCCATGTACAGGTAAGGAAATCACCATGCAATAACTTCTCTAGGCTCACATTACTAAGGCATTATGATTGGATCCTACCCAATTTGAATTGAATTCAAATGGAACTAGGCTCAGTCTCCACAGCCTGTAAGCAGACTGGTATTGAGACACTTAGAACAGCCACTGTCACGGTGCTTAGTGCTGGAGATGCTGCAGATCTTGACATTCTCTACCTTTACGTACTCATGCAGTGTAGGGAGGGTCTGTAGGCTTTCCAGCTGAACTGGATCTGAATGCCCATGCGTCCCTTGGATAGCCTCACAGTGTTAGCTGAGTAGAGCCACACAGCAATGTCAGAAAATAGATGTTCTGTGTGACCTGTATCCTTTTGTTCACAGAGGGTATGTTAATTACGCTATAAAGACCTGAGGCAATGGAATCTTGACAGCAAAATTTTGTACATAAACAGAACTCCCATTTCTGAACTTGTGACTCTGCCTTGTATCCAGACTTGGAATTCCTAGATCAAATGTTTAAATAAAATCCCTCTAACTGCAAACACCTTTAGGTCACTTTTCATGCAGTTTTATTATTCCAACTTTTCCGTCTTTTCTTTTGGTCCCTTTTTGTTGTGTGTCCCTAGCCCCACCACATCAGCATCTGCAAGCAGGTCTTAAACTATAACCCTTCATTTTAAAGAACGTTTGAAGTAGCGGGAATAGAGAAAACACATAACATTATTTAGTATTGGTGATGTAGGGATAAGCATAGCTGCCTTCCATTAATCTAGAACTACTTGCATAAATTTAAAGGTAACACTCAATTAGAACCAAGTAAGAAGTAGGAGTAGATACTACTATACAAGCTGAGAATACAGAGTAATCTCAGAAAACTGAGAGTAATGATGATATTGTCGTGTATTGAAAGTTACAAATTAATTCAGGAGCAGAGCTGATCAGTTGTTACTAAGTTTTACATTTAGAAATTCTTTGAATTTTGAGAAACTAACTATAGAAGCTAGTTTTAGAGTAGACAAAAAAGAGTAGATTAAAGAACAGGAAGCTAAATAATCATAACAAGGACACTGGATATGAGCTGTTCTTGCTAAAAGACAGATTCAAGGAGGTGTACATGTGCACATGCATGTGTTAACAAGTAACTGTTTTTGAAAACACTAGTTTCAAAATATGGAGGAGCTCGAGAGATGACTTAGAAGTTAAGAAGGCATAATGCTCTTGCAGAGAATACAAATTTAGTTCCCAGCACCCTTGTCAGGCAGCTCACAGCCACCATAACTCCAGCTCTAAGGGATCTAAACCTTCTGAATTCTCTGCACCTTCACCGTTGTGTACACATGCCCACACACAGGTACACATATGCACTAAAAAATGCATTTTCTGTCTTAGGATTGTTATTGCTGTGAAGAGACAACATTTCCATGGCAACTCTTAAAAAGTAAACCATTTAATTGGTTGTCCTACATATATATCTGTAATACTCTGTGCACTGTCATGGCATTTTTATATTCTGTTCTAATAACATCTATGTATATATGCACATAGACTGCCAGTACCTCAGGAGCAATGTGGAACCTTTTCCATATGTATGTGTACCCAAAGCTTCTGGCAGTCTCTAGGACAGTCACAAGCTCAGTGAGTGTTTAATTAATGAAGATGGTAGTTCAGAGAAGAAGCTCATCAAGTTGAGTTTTTTTTTTTTTAACAGGATTCATGATTTAAATATGGGGACTGGGGAGGGGGGTGCTTTGCTGCCTCCAGATCAGACTTCATAGGATTCAGAAAAACATCTTTAGAAAAGGTAATGAGTACAGAACCGCTGCTCTTTTAAAATATTAGAGCAAACATTTGTTATAGACCAAATATAGTCAGGTGGTACCAGTTTCGTAAGTTGACATAAGAGAAAAAAAAGAGATGCATGCTAAGCTATTTTGAATTGAAAAATTCAACGTTTAGTTGAATTTAGGAAATGTTACAAGTGTTGTATACTGGATGCTAGGTGATGAGGGCCCTAGGTATAGTATACAGTGATGGGAGAATGTTGTTGCAATCTCTGTGTAACTAGTACCAGGGAATCAGAGCATCTGAATGACATAATTGTAGAATAGTAGCCATGGCTGTGTGGGTCTAAAGCTTTGGTAGCCTGGAATTCAATAAAGTGTATATTGTTCCCTTTTGATAGTTCAAGAAAAACTGACCTATAACACTAAATTTAAAAGCCAAATTTAAGCTGGGCGGTGGTGGTGCATGCCTTTAATCCCAGCGCTTAGGAGGCAGATATAGTCAGATCTCTCTGAGTTAGAGGCAAGCCTGGTTTACTCAGAAAAACCCTGTTTCAAAACACCTCCCCCCAAAAAAATTAAACAGTAAATTCTTGTAAAATTAATTTCAAATTTAATTTTACCGTAACTTTTAAAGAATGGCCGGGCAGTGGTGGTGCATGCCTTTAATCCCAGCACTTGGGAGGCAGAGGCAGGCGAATCTCTGTGAGT
>LOEQ01007829.1:60049-78046 GCA_001685075.1 Bramus lutescens | reverse complement strand
CCAGAGAAGCTAAGTAACAAGAAGAACCCTAAGAGAAGCATACATAGATCCCCCTGGGAAGGGAAAATAGAGAAGATTTCCTGAGAAAATTGGGAATATGGAGGTGGGGGAGAAGGAAGGGTGGAAGGGGAGAAAGAGGAGAGAAGGGCAGCAGGGAGGAGAACTTGAGGGAACAGGATGGTAGATCTGGGGGAAGGACAGAGACAGAGAGCAAGGAAAGATGTATCTTGATTGAGGGAGCCATTATGGGGCTAGCAAGAAACCTAGCACTAGAAAAAGTCCCAGGAATCTACAAGGATGACCCAAGCTAAGACCCTAAGCAATAGTGGAGAGGGAGAGGGCGCCAGAACTGGCCTTGCCCTGTAGTCAGATTAATGACTTTCTTAAATGTCATCATAGAACCTTCATCCAGCAACTGATAGAAGCAGATGCAGAGATCCACAGAGGAGCACTGGGCTGAGCTCCCAAAGTCTGGTCAACGAGTGAGAGGAGTGAGAATATGAGCGAAGAGGTCAAGACCATGATGGGGACACCCATTGAAACAGCTGACCTCAGCTCATGGGAGCCCACCAACTCTGACCTGACAGTGAAGGAACCACTATAGGACCAAACTAAGTCCTATGAATGTAGGTGACAGTTATATGATTGGAGCAGACAGTGTGACCACTGGCAGTGAGACGAGAATTTATCTCTACTGCTTGTACTGGCTTTTTGGAACCCATTCTCTTTGGAGGGATACCTTGCTCAGGTTAGATACAGTGGGGAGGGCCTAGGCCCTGCCTCAAAGCAATGTGTTAGATTTTGTTGATTCCCAGTGAGAAGCCCTACCCTCTCTGAGGAGTGGATGGGTTGGGAAGCTGGAGGGAGTGAGAGGAGGGAGTGGGAACTGGGACTGGTATACAAAACGAGAAAAGATAATTTTTTAAGTAAATAAATCATAAAAATACTCTCTGTTTAAAACAGAAATAACTTCTCCTTATTACAGAACTTATGTATAAAATTGGACACTAATGGCTTATATTTCAACTCACTCTTGCTACCATTATACTTTTAGATGAACTATTACCATTATGTAATATTTACCTTTTTGGTTCTGTGCATATTATTTATTTGTGAAAAACTAAATTGGAAGCTAGAATTTAAAAGTCAGTCCTATCTATGACAAATTCAATCTTCCTCAAATTCTTGATTATTTACAAGTCATGTGTGGTTATGTTGATTAAAATGTATAAATAGATTTATTTGATCTTAAGAGATAAATAAGCAAAATGAACCAAAAAAGAACCAATCAGTTATCCAAAAGTCAATTATTTGCTGATCGCAAAATTACTGTTCATGATCACAAATATTTACTGAAAAATGTGTATTCCTACAAAGTAAGACAAACTTCACAAGTCTATGAAATAGGAAAATGTCTCATCTCATCTCCTCAGATCCATGTCTGGTGCTGAATAGAATATTAACATAAGTATTTTCAAAGAAAACCTTAGACAGTCAAGAATTCTTCAATAGTTAACAATAGTTACTATTGGCCTTCTCAATATTCATTTGCCCCTTGATCCTTACTATAAGGCAGTTTTTTAAGCTGGATACATTGCCACATTGCTAAGAAAACTACATTTCTAAGACCCCATTGTAGCTTGGAATGCAAATATGAGTAAATTCTATGTAATATGAAATATGAGTAAATTCTATGTAAGTAGAAGATGTAAGTCTAACATAATATGGTTCTTCCAGGAAAAAATGAAGATGAAAGCCTTCTTCCTTCTTTTCGTGCATTCTCTGCAGAGAATTTGGGTACAATGTAGAACTATCTTAGTTGCTGAGAGGATCTGAGGAATGCACACCAATAATATTTAAACTGCTTCTTTCCAGACTGTAATAAATTTTCAACCTGTTAAGAGCAGTGGTTTTCATACCTGTTAACATCCAAACAATCCTAGTAGATTCAAAAGATATAATTGATCACACATTTCATGTAATAAGTTGTCAATCTGTTAAAAACAGTAATTTTCATATCTGTTAACATCCAAACAATCCTGGCTGATTAAAAATATATCTTTGATCACACATTTCATTTCATTTAAACTAAGAAGAGGAATGGAATTTTCTGTCTAAAAAAAGTCTGGTACATTCTGAAACCAGAAGACAAATGCTTAATTGTCTTTGAGCCATTAGACAATTTTTATTAGTTTTGTACTCTATTAATATAGAAAAATTAATGATAAAACCAAATTAGTACAAATTATTGTATGAAAGATATTTCCATTCTTTTCTTAAATAATGTTCAAATGTAAAGATAAATATAAAATTAATATAATATCTAATGTTTATTTATAGATTCTTTGTATTATTAAATAGTGTAAACTCATTTTGTATGACATTTCTGAACTGCTATCTCTATGAGAAAAATTTATCATTTTTTTCTGTCAGTGCTTACACATTTTATGTTAATGTTAGGAGACCCTTTCATAGAAGTATTATGTTCTTATTTTTAATATGTTAGAAACCCTGCCAAGGAGGTAATAGAGCTTGCACCAATGCCAGCGAATGAATGGAAAAGCTGTGGCTTGGAATTTTTAATTATTTAGAAAGAGTGATACTGCTGAGCGTGTTAGCAAGATAAGTCCAAAAAAGCATTTTTCTTCCTTTATAAAAGATGAAAATCACAATGGAAGAAATAGTATAAATTCTTCAGCACCAAAGATTATTTTAACTATCTACATGTCACATATAAATAAAAGTGGTAAAACAATGATTTGACTTTGTATGTCAGGGACTCATTCATTTAACCACCCATATGGTGTACAGTGAGTTCATATACGACAACAAAATAAAACACTAAAAGGTAAGAGAAATGATATGTAATACAGGAGAAAAGACAAATGATCAAGAGTGAATGCAGAGAAATCTGCCTAAGTAGGAGATTTTCTAATTCATTAGTTCAGCATATTTCTATACATTTGGAGATTAATGAATACTTCCTATGTACCTAGACAGGCAATATTGATATGGAATGGGATCAAAGCTTGAGTTTGTCCAAGAACATAAATGACTAAGAGGCTGACTTCCTCCACAGTTGTTCAAAGGAGTTGAGACTCAAGTCATTGTAGAACTTCATTTATAACAGTCAATAGAATAATTTTTTCCAGGAATTTTCCCTCTGAAATTTCCTTCTGAAAAGGTGGAGGGAGTAGGAAGAGGATAAGTAGTGGAAACTGAGATTGGTATGTAAAATGAGAAAAGATGGGGTTTTTAATGAATAAATATTAAAAAGTGTATGTGCATGTCTGTGTATTACAGCCATTTTACTATGCAGAAGTGGGCTAAGTCAAGAAATATATAATTAAGTTTATTTGGCAAAACTAGATTGCTCATCATGGTACCTGAGAAGGTTCAAGATATCCCCACCATACCATGGCAACAAGGGAGAGTGTAGAGGCCAGACACGTTGTGAGAGTCAAAGTGTAGAGGCCAGACACGTTGTGAGAGTCAAGTTGATCTACAAGAACTAGTTTCTAGCCCTTAATACTAATCTTATCTGCATAGATTTTCTTATATTCCTTTGCAATAGCAGCAATAATCAAACACTTTTATCTGATTTTCCTTCTGAATAGCTTAAGACAGAAACAGCTTTCATCTTTTTTAGCTTCTCTGGATTTCCTAAAGGCCAAATGGATTATTAACCATCTCAGACATGCTTGTTATGTGCTTGGAGACTGAGAGTGACAATAATTCTTGTATTCCTCCTGGGTTCTTAATAGCCCAAAATTGTAAGTAGTAAAGAAACTAAGAAGATTTCATTTCTGGTTAAAACACATGTAAAACTAGTTAATACACTATATTTTCTTTCCAATCCACAGATGTGTGGAATTCTATAACACAGGATAATCAAACTACAAGAGAGTAAAGAAGGTAACAAACAGTATAAAAGATGTTTTATTTTCCTCCCCTGCGTTTGTTACTGGTCCTCCAAATGACCCCATTTTGATGTGAAATGACAGGATTGCCAGGAAGGCAAACAACATTTTTCTCTTAATAGAAAAATGTAATAATTTATGTATTGTTTTATATACACTACAAAAGCAAAGAAATAAAGTAGAAGAGGCCGAACTTTAAAAAAAAGAGTGCATTGAATCTCTAGATTAATCCACATATCATAGGCATTTTAATGACATTAACTGTCCTGTTGCAGTATCATGTGATATCTTTATACATACTTGTGACTTTAACTTTTTTCATCATTTTTATTATTTATTTTAGATATTATGATTACATCATTTCCCTTGTCCCTTTCCTCCCTTCAAACCTTTCCATAAACTACCCCTTGCTCTCTTACAAATTCATGGCCTTTTTTCTATTGTTATCACATACATATATTCTCAAATACACATTATAACCTGTTCAGTCTGTGTATTGCTAATTGCATGTATGTTTTCAGGGCTGACTATTTGGTATTAGACAACTGACTTATGTGCTTTTCTCTGGGAATGACTATTTTTCCTTCTCCCAGTTTTCCTCAGTTGCCTGTAGATCTTTGTATAGGGTTGAAACTTATGGGCTTTCCTTCTGTCCTCATTGGCATATTTATTGTCATCCTTGTTCAGCTCATGTTTAGGCAGTCATATTGATGAGACTTTATGGATGTAGTTTCTGAAATTCCTCGAGGACACAATCTCACAACAGACTCCCTGATCTGGTTCTTGCAATCCCGTAGCCCCTTTTTTCCACTATGAACCCTGAGCTTTAGGAGCAGCAGTTTTGTTAATAGATGTCTCAGTTGAGACTGGGCTTCACAACTCTCCACTTTGATTGCTTGTTTTCTGTGGTGGCTTCCATTTGTTGCCAAGAGAAATTTCCTTGCTGAGGGCTGAGGACTTCACTGTGGGTATAGGGACAAATATTTAGAATGTAGTTACGGATTATGCTGGTTTAGTAACGTGGCAGTTGTAAACTCTCTTACAAGATCCTGCGTAGTCAGCTAAGGTTCTGGTACCACACATGGTTTCCCTCTTGTTTAGTAAATCTTAAGACCAATGGTTCCTGCCAAGATATGGGTGCCAGCACTGCACTCTCTAGGTAACTTAGTTTTGGGAGTTCTAGTAAATATCTTCCCTTGCCTTGTTTACATTTATTTCTAAGTATTTTATTGCCTTTGATGATATTATGTAAGTGGGATTTAAAAGCTTTTCTTTCTTATAATTTGTTATATGCATACACTCAAGGAAATTTTATATGTTAATTTTGTATTTGTAACAGTATTGAATTTATTAGTTCTGTTAATAGCAGTTGTTTAGTGGTATCTTTTGGGTTTTATATCTTGTGACCAATATAAGATCATGATATAATGTTACATCTATAAGTTCTTGTCACCTACAAACAGACTATGCAGCTTCCTTCTGTTTTGGTATGGACACTTTAAATTTTCTTCTCTTATCTAATTGCTCTTTATAGGATTCCCATTAACGATATTCAAGAGAAATGGTGAGACTGGGTATACATATTTTGTTCAGATTCCATATTTTGTTAGGATTCAAAGAAAATTTTTCAACATTTCATGGTTTTTAAGCCTAAGCTTGTTAAAATCAGCTTTCATTTTGTTGAGCAATATCTCTTCATTCCTGATATGTTGGGTTTGTCTTTACCATAAAAGGATGCTTAGGCAATGAAATCTGTTGTGATGTCATAAGTGCATCCTATCTAGAAGACATCATTTCACAGTACTCCTCTCTATCCTCCATCCCTTACACTGTTTTTTATCCCCTTCAAAAATATTCTCTGAGCCTTGGTGGTAAAGGGGTTCATATAGATGTCTCATTTAGGGCTACACACTCAATCTCTTATTTTAGCACGTCGGCCAGTTATGGTTCTTGGCAGAGTAGAGCCCACTGCAAAAAGGAATTGTTCTAACCAAGGTTAAGAGAAGTTCAGATCTGTGAATATAAACATAAATACTTCAAAGATACTTTTACACCATGGCTATGCAAAATAACAGTAGCTGTGGTTACCTGTACAAAATAAGCCAGGCAAAGTCTTGTCATAGAGAAAGTGAAAATCTGGCATAAAAAGGGTAAAATCCTGGTATACATAGAATAGGTGATCTCCTGGTCCTACCCCTTACTGAAAAGCTATTAGCAGTGGATATTTGCTAGGAGGGGAAGGGATCCATTGTTTTTCTGAACATGGGGCCACTAATCGTTTCTATACTCCAACTCCTGTGGATATCCATGCACATATGGGCAGCACTAATTTGTTTTATTGGGCTATAGGAAAAAAAGAGACATGAAGTTGGGAGGGCCATGTTATGAATAGTATGGGGAAAGGAGGAGAATTAGAACTACATATATATATAACAAAGAGTATGAAGAAGTCAGGAACTGAATAGAACTGTAAACTTGGAGCTGCTGCTAGGCCACATCCCAAATATCCTTAACTCCTATCCGATGGAGACAGATAGAGGAGACATGTTATGATTTCTTCAGGCTGTGGGAGCTGTCTTCTTGAGTTACTAGCATCTTAAAGGGGTTAGGCTAGGATCTAACAGACACATATGAATTCGTAATAAATAAGTAAAAAGATATCCTATAATAAATACAAATATTTATAAATATAATATTTAATATTTAAAGAATGATTTTTTAAAGTTAAATAAAAAGGTGTTCTATATATGCTTTGCCCAAATTTACTTTTACATCTGCAAGATTAAAAATGTCACCCGTTATTTAGATCTCTCCAACTTTACTTATACACCTGTAGTTTGGAACTGAATCTTCTTTGTAAGTTCATGCATCTATTATCACAGTGAGCAGCCAGATCACAGTGAACAGCCAGCAAGATAACACTTGGAACAATTAATAAAATAGAAAAAAATAGAGAAAATCCTAACTAATTCAGAAAAGCAGTTTTAGGCTTATAGGTAAAAGATAGCCTTCTTGACTACAATAAATGGAGACTAAGTCCAGCCCAGAAGTGGACAAGACGGTCATCATACTACAGTGTCCTGTGGAAAAGAACACCTCCACTATCCCATCATAGTTAGCAGAGGAGCAGATTCTATGTGCTGGATTCTGGTTTTTACCTGAAAGACTCATTTATACAAGCCCTTACCTGAGTTAGACTATTTGGAGATGGAGTTTTATTGTTGTTTTGAGACAAGTCCACATTGCATTTAAATTCATTATGTAGCCAAGGATGACCATGAACTGCTGATCCTTCTGCCACCACTTTCCAAGTGTTAGGATGTCGGATGCATGCCATCATGCCAAGTTTCATGTGGGACTGAAGCCAGAACCCAGAGCGTCATATGTGCTCAGCACACATTCTACCACCTGAACTTCATTCCTACTTAGCAGCTTTCAAGAGGTGATTAAGTTAAAAGTAGGCGACTGTAATACCAAAATATCGAATACAAAAGTAGTAATTTTAGTTATTTACTTACTTTTTTAAGATAAGATCTCACTATTTAGCTCTAGCTAGCATGGAATTCACTATGTAGACAGGCTGACCACAGACTCACAAATATCTGAATGCTTCTGCCTCCCATATACTGGGAGGGGCTTCTGCCACCATACCTGGCTTAAAATGGGTCCTTTTAATAAGCAAGGTGTCATCAATATAAGTATTAATAAGATAAAATCATATGAAGAAACAATGAATGGATGAACAAGGGCAAAGACTTCAGAAGTCAATATTATGGGCACCTTAATTTTGTATGTCTAGCTTCCAACACAGGAAGAAATAAACTTTTGCTATTTAAATCCCATGAGGTTGTCATTATGGTCCTATTTATACAAAACTGACAGAAGAAGCTACTGCTCTAGCCTCCTTTAGGTGTGGCTGTTTCCCCTGATATTGTCTATGTTACTCCATTGTGTTGAAAGATTATGGGTTCATAAATGCTAGATATCACAGCTGCTGTGATGGTGCCAGCCAGAGGTGATGTATACTGCAGAGGATAGACTGGAAGATCATGAATTTGAGGCCAGCCTGGGCTACATACAGGTTGCCTTCTGCTATGAGGTGGAAAAGAATTAGTACATGGAAGTCCCAAACCAGTTTATCTTCTTACTAGTTTTCCCCACTTCCTGAGCTTTTATCAGCTGCCTCTTAAAATTATTACTGGAGATAATATTATTATTTAAGACAGAACATCAGAGAGACAGAATCCTGTGACATCTAAACACATTCATTTAGTTAGGAATGTGTTTACAGAAATTAAACAACACCAGGTTCAGTAAATAACCTGTGCTTTTAAAAGGTACTACATCATTAAAAGTGATTCTTGTGTCTTTCTACAGCCCAAGCCCCAAAACCACAACAGTTCATTCACCTCTGAAGCTCTGGCACTTCTTCACAGTAAGGCACTGAAATCATACAATTAACACTCTCTTCTGATCACGAAGCATATTGAGCCCAATGCCGAGAAATAGTTATGAAATCTTTTCACTTATCTTGCTTTGATCGTATAATCTGGTTTTAGTATGCTGAGATTTTATCATGTACTACAATTGCACCAATTAGGCTTTGTCTAATTAATGCCTATTTCCTGTGTACTACTCTAACTTTTCTCACATTGAGATCCTGTTTGGTTTTCAGACCCTGGAGCAATATCTTTACCCCTGCAATACTGTGACCATGTCTACCTGCCAATTCCCCTCACCGACTTTAACCATCTAAGGCCTATTTCCACACTTTCTACCTACCACAACCTTCCCATTGCATAACAAAATGCTCACTTGGTTCCAATTACTTGCCAATGATTTTTGATTAGACTTGTACTGGCATCTAACGTGTGAGACCAGCAAAGATAAAATATAGGGTGGCTAATTAAATTTTAATATCAGATAAAGAGCATTTTAGCATAAATACATCAAAGTACTATATTGATTTGATTATAATAAACTGGTTCTTTGAAAGAAAATTATCAGCTTATCTAGAAAGTTTAGCTTGGGTTATATAAACTACTGCTCCACTAGGAAACCACTCTGTGCTTACTGATGTTGCTCTTTAATAGAAGTTAGTGTCTTCAGATTTTTACAATGGACATTTAATTACTCCAACTGACAAGAAATAAGGATGGAATTGTTTGTCTATTTTTAGAATTGTCTTGAGTTTCTTTAAATTTTTTTAATTTTTATTGAAAATAGATTCTTCTCTCATACATCATATCCTGACTCCAGTTTCTACTACCTCCACACCTCTCAGCTCCCCCTCCTTACCGCCCCACTTCCCCTCCATCTCCCTTTAGAAAAGAGCATGTCTCCAAGGGACGATACCAAACAGGAAAAAACAAGATATAATAAGAAAGAGTGGCAGAAGGGTTCATAGGCCGGGGAGAGAGGCAGATCTGAAGAGGTGAGGATGGTGAGGAGCAGGCTGACNGAGCAGGCTGACAGAAATGGCCAGCTAGCCACTTGAACCCAAAGTGATGTCCAGGCCAGATCTTGATTGAGGTTCTGGAGCAACGGAGCAGGCCTATGATGATGCCTGTGGCTTCCGTAGCCATTGAGGACCCTGTAAAGTACTGTAGTCTTGGTGTCACCTGGGGCCATGTTGGTATCCAAGGGCCACCACTACTATATATAGGGGCCATGCAAATCTAAGTGGCCTGTGCTGTTACCTGGCATCATGGTGATATTTTGGCCCAGCAGCTGCCAAAGTCTATGTTGATGTCCCTGGCCCGTGTTGCCACCAAAGGTCACACAGATGCCAGGGTGCAGGCCGTATCCCTTGACTATGTTGGTGTCCAAAAGCTGTAGCTGGCTGGAGCAGGATCATGGACCCAGACATGGCCCTTGGCAGTAGCCATGGTCCAGACCATCCCATGGCCCCAGGTAACAGTACTTCGAACCACGATGACATTAGGGCCTAGACAGCCTAGGATCTTGTCTGGGATCATGGTCCTCCCACAGCCATGGTCTGTATTGATATCCATGGTTCATGGTGCCAACAAAGACCACACAGATGACCAGGGACTGGGCTGCAAACTGGTTATGAGGGTATCCAAAGGCCATCCTGCCTCCAGGGTTATACTGATCTGAGTGTCCTATGATGTCACACGAGGCCATGGTGTCATCTGGGTGAGGGTTGCTGAGGAGGTTCATGCCTGGGTCCATGGCCCTACTGCAGCCTGGGTCTGAGTTGATGTCTGTGATTCCTGTTACCACCATGGGCTGCGAGGTGACAGAGGTCTGGCCAGTCACCTAAGACCATGTCTGTGTCAGAGGATCATGCTGCTATCAGGGTCATATTGATCTGGGTGGCCAGTACTGCCATCTGTGGCCATGGAGACTCTGGCCCAGCCACTGCCTTAAGACCTTGTCTGGGTCAGTAGCTCTGCAGTGTCCAGTGTCTGAGGTGATGTATATGTATCTGGTTAACACTGAGGGCTCTGCAGATGCCAAGGGTCTGGTCAGTCACCTGGTCAGCCACCTGAGACCATGTTGGTGCCTGAGGACCATGTTGCCACCAGGGCTATACTGATCTGGGTGGCCTGTGCTGGTCATCACCTGTGCTATGGTGACATCAGGGCCCAAGCTGCAGCTGAGGGTCATCTCTGGGTCTGTGGTCTTGCTGCAGCTGGGGTCTGTGATGATAGCCATGGCCTGCTTCAACACAGAGGATCATTGGAACCATGCTGTGCTGAGCCAGCCCTGGGTTTCACTAGCCCTGAGCTAGCTGGTCCTGCCCCTGGCTGGATACTCTCCCTTCATCCCTTATTTTCCTTCCTATTTATTCTCCCTGCCTGCCAGCCCCACCTATCATTTCTGTTGCCTTACTATTGGTCTCTCAGCTCTTAGACTAATCAGATGTTTTGGGCAGGCAAAGTAACACAGCTTCACAGAGTTAAACAAATGCAACATGAAAGAATGCAACCCATTTTTGCATTGTTAAACAAATATTCCATAGCATAAACAAATGTAATACATCTTAAAATAATATTCTACAACAGTTTATTAGTAATGTCTTAGCAACTGTGAATATAATATCAATCTAATGAAGTCCTATATTCATTGCTCAGAAATGAGACTTATTTTAAAAATCTAGGATGAGCTGGTGGTGGTGGCACACACCTTTAATCCCTGCACTCAGGAAGCAAAGGCAGGCAGATCTCTGTGAATTTGAGGCCAGACTGGAAACAAGAGCTAGTTCTAGGAAAGCCACGGCTGTTACACAGAGAAATCCTGTCTCAAAAAACCAAAAACAAACAAAAAAAAATCTAGGACGAGTCTAGGACTGAGGAGCAGTTAACAGCTTATAGTAGAGAAAGTTTCCCTAAATGATATAGCCTTCACTAAATCAACCACACTCCAGTGGATGATCCCATATCAGGAGTATATAGGCCACACAAATTAATTTTGTGTGATACAAAAAATAATATGAGTACATGAGAGTAGATGGGGTAGGCTCGGGGAGGGAGGCAAGGGAGGGCAGGATGAGGGGTGGGAAGGACTATGGTTGGAATATAAAATTAAATTTTAAAGAAACATTAAAAAAAGGATTACATGAAGTAGGAGGGAATTGTGATGTAGAGGTAGATCTGGAAAGATTTAGGGAGAAGAATGGGAGTAAATGTTATCAAAATGTATTATATAAAACTCTAAAGAAAAAAATGTTACCATTCTAATTTAAAGAATGCCTACTGCTAGGCATTGATGGCACACGTCTTTAATCCCAGCACTCTAGAGGCAGAGGCAGAAAGATCTCTGAGTTTGAGGACAATCTGTTCAAAGACAGTTCTAGGACAGCCAAGGATACACAAAGAACCCCTTTCAAAAAATAGCTCCTATGAATGGGAGCATTCTGTTTCAATACTGCTTTGGCAATACTTTACACTACTCTGTAAGTAAAGTCTTTTTCTACAAATTTACCAAGTTCTCATTTGCTGAGACAAACCTTTTTTCCTTGAGTTATAAATAGGTTGAGGCTATGTGATGTGGGTAGTCATGTTAGTTAGGTATTCTAGAAATATAGAGATATATTTCAGTTAGGTATTCTTCAAATCTTTCAGAGACCATCAGAATATGGCATTTAAAATGTTTTAATAAGTTAGGACTTTTCATGACAATGAGACACATCTGCTCTAACTACTTCAAGAGGAAGATGGGCATCGAAGAGGCTCCTCATGGAGTTTCTTAGCCATTTGGGCAAGAAACTGCTCTTCCCTGGACTGTACATGCAGGACCCACAGAGAAATGACTGCTGAACTTGCCTAAAGGTGAGATGATCCTTCGGGGTTCCTGCTTCATGAAAGAGTCTGCAAAACATTCTTCAGGATACAGAAGAAAGTGACTGAAATGTCTTTGAAATTTCCTGCTTCATGAAAAAAATCTGCTGGATGCTATGGGCCTATACCCTGAAGATGGATGCCCCAACGGTACAGAAGAACTTTGGTTGACTGTCCAGGCAGAGAGATGTCTCTGTCTATTCTAAAATTTTGGAAGTTGTTTACAATGCACTTCCTGGTTACTTAGGTAATATCATATCCTTCTGGAGTCTTTGATGGAGCTGAATAATTTATAGTTATATAGTTTTTCTTAGTTATGATAAAAGATAAAGTAGATATAAATATTGTAACTGTAGCTCTTGCTTAATACCTGTTTTGTTATATTCAATCTTACTATATTAAAGTTAAAACCTTCCTTTTTATTTAAACATAGAAGGGAAGGTTATGTGGGATTCCCCTCTGTGTGCTGTGATTAGCATTAATCAATAAAGAAACTGCCTTGGCCTGTTGATAGGACAGAACTTAGGTAGGTGGGCAAGACAGAACTGAATGCTAGGAGGAAGAAGGGCAGAGTCAGAGAAGCCATGGAGCTGCCACCAGAGACAGATGATGGAACTTTAGCTGGTAAGCCACTGCCACACGGCGATACACAGATTAATGGAAATGGATTAAATTAAGATGTAAGAAATAAGAAGTTAGAGCTAATGGGCCAAGCAGTGTTTTAATTAATATAGTTTTATGTTGTTATTTTGGGGCTAAGAAGCTGGGAACAAATGAGTGGCCTTCCTGTTACAGCTATGTTTGGAACAGAGAAGGGAAGTGGTAGGGGTTTTGTGTGTTTTTCACCCATGGCTGCCCTTGACCTTGTTATGTAGCTCAGACTGGCCTCAAACTTACTGTATTCTTCTCACCTTCCAGCTGCCTTGGTGGTGCTGTGATTTGAAAGTATGCTGTCTTGTTTGCATTCATTCTAAGGCAAATAAAACAATAATTGTTGCTTGACTTAACAAGACACACCTTTAATTCCAGAGTTTGAAAGGCAGAGGCAGGCAGATCTCTATAAATTTGAGGCCAGACTGATCTTCATATGATAGAGTTCCAGGTCAGCCAGAGCTATGCAGAAAGAAAAACCAAAGACACACCTACACACACACACACACACACCTTGTTACGTGTTAGCATTTCCAGCATCACCTAGCCAGTCCCAGGGCCCTATGGCCATGCATGCATTGTCAGTATTAAGGCAAATGATTAGTCCAGGGTCTTACTACCCTATATCCCTACATAATCTATGTTTGCTGTATGGCTGAACACATGTCCTAAGCCTCTAAAAGTGAGCTACACCCATTTCTCAATCCTTCTCCACCACTTCCTTTTCTGATACAGGCCTCCATGAACCCCTGTCTTTTCACACCCTATCAATAAACTTCCAACATGGGTTTGTTGTAAGCTGTGCTTCATTTTTACTTCTGCTAAACTACAAGATTTGGTGCCATGAGACTCATGAAAGAAGAATGCTAGCATTTCTGGCATCATCTAGCCAAAAGTAGGGTCCTACGGTCACACATGCCATTGTTAGTATTCAAGCAAATGCTTAATCATCCCAGGGCCTATGGCTGTATGTCACTAAGTAATATATGGGCATGCGCTACATGCCTGCATAAGTCTGTGTATTCATTTATGAAGTCCTTTTAAAAGTGAGCAGTGTCTGGTCTCTCTTCCCTTTTACCCACCACTCTTCTGAGGAGTCAGGTAGGACTTTGTGCCTCCCAATTACCCTTCCCTACTCCCTTTCCCCAATAAACCTCAAGTGTGAGAGTTTGTTTTGTGGCATGATTTGTCCTTGCCTCTACTAACTACAACACTATATCTCTCATGTTCTGAAGTTCAGTTTCCATGTAAATAGTTTTATGGGAAAAAAATCTTTGTATGGAGAATGCTACAAGACGCTATCTGTGTTCAGAGCAAGACTGCTCCGTGCCTGAATTTCAGTGAGGGTACTCTCAGGATTTATCAGCAAGGACAGTCTCCTTCCCCAATCAAAATACCTGTCCTTCTCACTTGTTCCTTGGGAGCTCCTTGAAAAAAAAGTACCTTCCCATTTGTATGACAGTATAACTAAGTGTGTGTTCCAATAAAGGGAGAAATTCTAAACCACCAGTACCAGGTCACAATAAGTGCCAAAATATTTCCCTTCCTACTTCCCCTAAGAGGATAACATAACTCAACCCATATTAGCTTGGGATTTCTAGTGTTTCCTATGGGAGGGGTAAACATTTTGACTCCATTTATTGTACTTGGTCAAAGGACTATGAGTGAACAAGGCATTGCTGGGGAATAGTATTTTAAGATGTGTTACATTCGTTGATTTGTTTAATGAAGAAAAGATGTGTTGTATTCTTTTATGTTGCATTTGTTTAACTCTATGAAGCTGTGTTACTTAGCCTGTCTAAAACATTTTGATTGGTCTAATAAAGAGCTAAACAGCAAATACATAGGCAAGAGAGAGAAATAGGCAGGGCTGGCAGGCAGAGAATAAATACAAGCAAAGAGGGAGGGAAAAAAGAAGGAGAGAGAATGCCAGGGGCCAGCCAAACAACCAGCTATGGAGTAAGACATAAAAAAGGCATATAGAATAAAGAAAAGTAAAATCTCAGAGGTAAAAGGTAGCAGGAATAACTTTTAAAAAGCTGGCTAGAAACAAGCCAAGTTAAGACTGGGCATTCATAAGAAAGAATAAGTCTCCATGTTTTTATTGGGAGCTGTATGGCAGGCCCCGCAGAGTAAATAAGGAACAAAAACAACATTCTGTCACCCATCATGTGGCATCAAATGTTGTTTTGTATTCAATACAGTGACTACACTTTAATCAACTGCTATTCCAACTGGTAATTGCAACTCTGCAGCTACCACCAGCACTTTAGATATGAAGTAGTAGGAGGGAATTATGTTCCCTCAGGCACTGGCTCTATCACAGCTGCTAATGGAAACTTTATCTAAATCTTTATCCTTCTTTAAGTCTCAGGATTCAAAGGTTGAGGTGAAATCCTGCTAGCTCAGAGATGTCGAATAGCTAGCCTTCTCTCCTTGCTCACATCTCCTAAAAAGGGGGGACTGTCCTTCTGCTCAGCCCCTACTAAAGAAACCTCACTACACTTAGTTCCTACTTACCACTTCCTGTAAGCTAGTGCTGACTCAGCCTCCTGACCCTAGGCTAATTTTATTTAATCAAGCAAATGTAACATGTCTTTGCACTATTAACAAAAGCTGCAGAAACAAATGTAACATACCTTTATACAGTTAAAATAATTTTCCACCCCATGACATAGGTTATATCTTATGATAATTTAAACCTAATTGTATTATATTAGTTCAGGTTATCTTTTCTCTCTCTTCCATATGTATTTACCTCTCCTGAATCACAGATGCTCCTTAAGCCTGTACCCCAGAAGAAGAGAATGCACAAAACTGACTTACATTCCATAACAAATCTATCTCTGTCAGCACCTAACAAGAGAAAAAAACAATTACTGCAAGTCTCTTGGTGCTGGTTGTTACTGCAGCAAAGCTGACTCACAAGGGTATCTAGTCTATACTCAGAGACAAGTTGAAAATACAGAGGAATATATATAGGAGAATATATAGGTATGCTACAATTGATCTTCTGGTGATTTGGGTTCTCTATTCTCACAACACACTAAGGAAATTCTGTACTTGTAATGGTCTGTCTTGTTTACTCTTCCCCCCTCTTCCCTTTCTCCTTTCCCTTTCTCCTCCATAACCTACTAAATAAATACCCACTTTCTCTGCATGGTGTGCCTATCCTTCTCTGTCTCTCACCTACTGCATTTCCTTGTGGGACTGGCTTAGCTGCCAAGAACTCTCATCTGCCATGCAGCTCCCTGCCTGGGACCCGCTGCCCCCTGTGGTCTGTGAGGCTCTCAGGGAATGGCACCATTTTATTTTTACCATTACATTGGTGCCATGACTCAGTCAGGCTCTTGCCATGTTCCTTCCTGCTTATGGGCAGTTCAGCTGAGGACATGTGGATCTCTGGGCTTAGGAACCAGGTTTTTTTTTACAACAGTCCAGTGTTCTATCTGTCTGAATACTGACCTCTACACATACCAGTAGCTTCGATGGTGAGTTTTCCCCTTCCAGTCAGCCAACCATAGCCTTCATGGCTACAGTTGAACCCTTCACTGACATTCATCTCTGGTTGCTTCCCATAACTAAAAACATGAGCAGACTAACCAGGTTGGTCCTGCCATACTAGAACTGCACATGCTGAGCAGTGAGTTTGCTTTGGGACCCGGAGTCCCTAGGATTTTTCTTTCTCTTTTCTTTTGACCACTCATAAGTAGTCCTCACCATGAAAGACTGCTCAGAGTGGCCTCTAGCCTCTGGCTTCTGATTCACCCAGACCAGAGCCAGTCAGGCTTCATTAACAACACACCTATAGAAAGAAGACCTTCTTATACAGGCCTTGTGGTGTTTGTTAATTGTTTTCATGGGTTTTCACATTTTCACCTATGGAATATAAACCGTCAAACTATCAGCCACTTGCCTGTGAATGCTCTGCACTTTCCTGCAGGCTCTGCTTTTCTCTTCACTGAGCAGCCCCTTTCCCTGTCTAAAAGTGTACTTTTCCTCTCACTCCCATTCCTTCTATTCTATCCCTGCCATGGCTACCCCTGGTCCCATGAAAACTAACAAGATTAGTCAGATTCACAAGGCAGCTGTTTTCAATTCCAGCCTTTGCTCAAGACATGGCAGCTCGGCAACAGGGTGGATCACTCCTCTAGATCTATCTTGTTATTATGTTTAAAACTCCTGTGGCTCAAAAACATGGCTTCTCCATACAATCCTTGACAGTCGCCATTTTGACTGAGGTCAGGTGACTTCACTACCATCTTAACTGAGAACCAGGTCAGGCAACAAAGTCCTGCCATCATTACTGAGGTATTCCCTACCTGGTTCCCCAGTGCTGACTCTGTTACATGTGTGTTTTGTACAGTGGCATGCCTTTCATGGGGCCCATCAAGAGCATCCACTTCGCCCAATTCCTGTTTACTGTGTACATGTGTGTGTGCATACATATTACTTAAATGCACCTATATTTACTGTTAAATGTTATAATTGTCTGTTCATTCCATCTCATTCCAGATTACAAAGCAATAAGTCTCATGTTTTAAATTGGTATTTACTTTTAAGTCTCTTAATCCAACCCTGCTATACCTGTTACATTGACATCCAGTACAGTCAAGCTCAGAACCAACTCTCCAGGCAGATTCTTTACTGTAGTTATAACTCATCTATACCTGGTAAACAGCCCTCAACTGCTCAGAGATCTGGGGAATATGGCATTTCAATATTTAATTATTAAAAAGCTTTTCATAACAAAAGGAGACTGGTTGGCTCCTAGCAGCAGAACTCTACTTCCTCCAAAGAAGAGAGAAAATAAATGGGTACAGAACAACATCCTTCTGCAATTTGCTTCAGGTGCCAAGCACTGACCACTGGGCAAAACTGCCTTTCGTCTAAACTGAAGATCTCCAGACAGTGAACAGAATTGCTGGAATCAACAGCCTAGCTGTTCAGGTCAAGGTAGGCTTGTCTTCCTACAGATTCCTTAGCCCACAGAATCTTCTGGAACCTGGCAGGCACTGCACTAAACAGCAAAATGCAAATACAACCCTCAGCAATCATGGAGAGCCTTGAGGAGTAGCCCTAGGTGCCAACTTTTAAAATGCTTAAAGATCCCCCACAGA